>JAUPMG010261974.1:0-20391 GCA_031762675.1 Pachysandra terminalis
TCTCTCTCTCTCTCTCTCTCTCTCTCTCTCTCTCTCTCTCTCTCTATATATATATATATATATATATAGATATATATGTATATATATATATATATAAGCAAGAATTTCAAGTAATGGTGTGATTAAGTTGTGGGTATTTGTGAGAGACCCAAAGTATTTTTGAATGAGATGAGTTAAGGATGATAAAGTGTGTGTCTAAACAATGTTTAGTGTGAAGAGTGATGAAAAATTATAAATCAGGTATACAATCATTTGTATAAATTATAAATGCATCACTATTTCGATCTCTTTAAAAGAAGAATGTGATTAATGACAACACTAGAGCTGTAAACGAGCCGAGCTGAGCTTTGCCCAACTTAGCTCGGGCTCGTAAACCTTGAGGCTCGGCTCAGGATCGTTAAAATATTTTGGGCTCAGGCTTGGCTAGCAAAAGCTAGTCTCGTAAAAGGCTCGACTTGTAAAAAAAAGCTTATATTAGTACATATGCATTAATATTATAGTTGATGATTATTATTATGTATAATAAAATATATTAACATATGTGTTTAATATTAATATATAATATAAGATATAGGAATATGGATGTATAATCTCGTATACAAATCGAGCCAAGCTTTAACCAAACCGAGCCTACCCAAGCTTGGCTCAAGCTCGTTAAGATAATGAACTTTTTTTCAGGCTCAAGCTCGGCTATACTAACCGAGCTTGCTCGGCTCATTGACAGCCCTAGACAACACTAATTAGACCAAAAACAGTGTCACCATTTAAAGAAAAGACCACAATCAAATGATAATGGGGAAGTAACAATCCCCATGACCAACATAAATTCAAAATATATTTCATCAAAATTTCAAATCTTGTACAGGCTAGAACTTTTTGTATTTGTAGGAAACTTTGGAGGGGAATTTTCGGCTTTCTTTCTGTGTATATTTGGAGACTGGGAAAAACTTCTTTCTTTGCAGTTTATTCTCCTGTTTTACATACAGCTTTAGCTGGCTGTGTTTTTATCTGCTAGCTTCTTTGGATACAATATATACAAAGGGCTTCACCCTTTTATGTACTAACTCGATCGTTATTATTTAACAGTAAAAACAGCCTCATTTGCAAAAGAAAAACCAAAGGAAGGTTACCATTTTTGTGAAAAATGCTTTTCAAGAGGAACCAAAAAATTGGAATTTTAAGAATGGAGGCATACTAAACCAAATAATTAAGTTAGAGGATACCAAATTACAGCATCCAGTTTAAAGTAAAAGCACTCCAAAGAAAGGGCCAAGTTCACATAATCTTCAAGTTTTACCAAGAGGAAACCATATGCATAATTGTGAATGACCATGGACACACCTCAATTTTTTTTTTCTTTTTCTTTACCATCTCTGAGTAATTATAGTTGACTCTAAGCAAAAATATAGTTTCCAGAAACAGTTGATTAGAATGAGGCTCAGATGAAAATGATGATGGGCTTTATCTCTGAAAGGACCATTAACAGTTACGACTAACCTTTCAAGGGATGTGAGTCTAACCGGTATATCATTCCACTATAGCCATTAATGCCTCAAAGAAAGCTAAATCATCAATATGATCTCACTTATCAAGTAACTTTGGACAAGGATTATGCTTTACTTAAAATGGGCACTATTTTAATGTGCATTCCGCTATAGCCATTAATGCCTCAAAGAAAGCTAAATCATCAAGGGCATGATAATCCAAACAGATGCATAATGTGTAGAAATTATGAGGAAGGTGTAGCTCATGTATTTTACCACTGTGGTTAGGTTAGAAATGTATGGACCATCATCCTTTCCATCTTGAGTATATATAGGACTTTCTACAGCAATTGGACTTTTTCTCTTCCTGGAGCTGTTGTGAAGGAAAAACATAGCCCTTCAGGGTTTTATGGATGTAGGTGTCATTATTTTTATGAATGAGAGGTATACTAGTATTTTATATGCCGAAAATAGAAGGACAGCAAAGAGAAGCCAACCAATTCATTCAACAACTGACCCATCCCTTTTTCCCCAAACCTTTCTCTCTTATCTCTCTTCATCAAACCCATAATCTCATGCTGCTTGCCACTTGTTACCAGTGTCAACAGATTCAAAAATCAATAAGTTTCTTCTTATATTTTTGAAATTGGAGTTGTTGCCAAAACGCAAAAAACGACATATGAGACAGCACAAATTGATACATCTCACCATTTTACCTGGCCTCGTTGACGAATATAAACAGATAGTACCAAATCTAACATAATTCAACAATGTAACCTGAGTATCAGTCTGGTAAGCATGCCTACCACTGACATCATTAAGGTTTGAGAGAACAAAATAAAGAACATCACCAAGAAAAAAAAATTTGATTAATAACATCACCAAGAAATTCAAATATGGGTCAGCTCTACAGAAATGTTAGGAGTTCCTAACACAGGTAAATCAAGCAAAACCACCTTTTGTCCATGAACTCATAACAGATAAACTTGAAATTCAGCAACAATGTGACATTATTTCCTTAGCAAAGCTTAATCCTTTAATAAGAGAACCAAAACATGAGATGATGAATACATTAACTCGAACACTTTAATCCAAGACAAGCTTAGAAGCAAATATAGAAGCCAAAAGAGGTATTAAAAATAAATTAAACATATGATATAAATTCAATGGTACAAGAATGAAATAAACCGAACAGGTAACTTACAGTCTGGATCTTCTTCAAAACAGTAACACCTGTGTTCATATCATAATCGTACACAGAAGGAGGAGTCTTCATTGAGCTATAAGCAAACTGTAATATGCTCGATGAAAATTGTGATTTCGAAGGATCCACTGAGTAAATAGGATCAATAAATTCAACAACCCGGCCACCTTGAAGAGTTTCAATTGGTTCCCCAACATCTGGAAGGCGATAAATAGTCATTTCTTGTAGACCACTTTGACGCTCAAACACGACAAGATGGTCACTAAATAATTGAATGCCCTGTATTTTCACACTGGATAAATCCACATGTTAGTAAGCTTTAAGTTGCTGAAATGAATGCCCTCCCTAGAAGATGTAGTGAGAGGATCACCGTCTAAATATTTGCTTGTTATTTTTCCGTACATAAGAATTCTTTTGCACACTAACTTGCATTCTGTAATATTAATAGAATACTTTTGATTATCTAAAAATTAAACAGAAAAGCACATGGAGAAGTATAATGGCAGGGAATTTTCACATACTTGCTCCCAAATGTGATGAACTGAAAATAATGCCAACAGATGAATGTTTATTTCAAGAAAAAATAGACACGAACTAACTCTGCAATGTAATAAATGGATAAGGGTCTGCCAGCAGCACATAATCCTAACATGCTCAGCTCATGGAATCAAAGAACAGCATTTCAGGCAAATCTTTACCACTAATATGCAGATGAAAAGACCGACTTTATTATCCAAAATTTGGGAGGGCATTGGTTCGCTCTTTTCCAGAAGGCATTGACTCCCAAATTCTTGAGATCTTTCTTGAATTCCAAACAATATAATTTCTTCTTAGGGTTAGTTGCTTTCTAGATGGAGCATCTTAACTAACTACATTTCCATGATACAGATACAATAATAGGAAGTTTCGCCACTGGTTGCTGGAAATTAAGGATTTGACACAGGAATTGACATATTACTATGACTCCAGTGCTGGCCAGACCAAAACTGCCAACGAAACAACCATCAACCTTGGATTTCAACATCTTTCCTTTCACTTTCTCCAATAATAATTGATCTTATCTTTCAGAGAGATACATTTAAAAATAACCTTAATATTGGCCTCAAAAGTGGTGAAGTTAGGATCATCATACTCCTTCCAAATGGTAGGGCAATTAGAAATGGAAAATGCGATATAAAAAAAGCTGGAGCGCACTACAGACAGGTTGCCTCAGGTTGATGTCGACCCCATCTCAGTCCAAGGGTCTAAACCATAAACTCAAGCCAAACAAGAAACCTAGTTCTCAAACCTGGACCCAACCTGACTAGTAACTTCAGCTTGAGCCAGTTTGCATTAAGTTGAAAATGAGCCTCTCTGATTCCGAAGAAAAAATATGCACCTGAGTTGATTGTTTCAGACCCCCATCAGTTTCTTTAAAGCATACAGGAAGTAGTAGTGAAGGTGCTTAAAAAAAAAAGAACATAGGCCAGTTTTAAGAGTTTATAGTAAGTGAGGGAACCTTACAATCATGAGGATTATGCCTTTCTTGACTCTAAATTGGTGAAATGGAATTTGGCTAGAAGCAGAGAAGATGGGCATCAGCGTGCATGTCTTCATCATATTTTTCTGTCATGATACATTTGGCTCAAGAAGATATCTTGATTAACTCTGAAGGTATTGGACAGAGCCACTCCTTTCCTCATTGCTCTGGCAAAGGCACTAAGCAAGATTTCACACTCGTCAAGGGAATTGAGTACGGTAGAAGGTTTAACACATGGCTGGAACACTTTGTCACATCCCAAACCTAGAGTACTCACTTTGGAGACCCTAAGATTTGTAAATGCAACTCTCACCCCATCCACATAAGAGTGGCTATCCAATATAGAACAAAACATGAATAATACTTGGTTAAGCATTATAAAATATAGCGAAAGTAAAAAAATCAATCCAAAGTCTCATGTATTTCAATCCAGTTTTCAAATGGTAAGGTTTTAAAATTAAATAGTAATAATTATTATCAAATCCAACCTAAACATACTTAAAATAACTAATGACACTAAAATCCTATTACAATCTCAATTAAATCAAAAACTAATATTTCTATAATTATAACTAATGTCTTCATTTCCGTCCAGCCCTCTTCTATCACTTATGTCCATGTCCTCGATCTTCAGGTAAACCTGAAATGTTTTGCTTTGAAAGTGTAAGCAACACCAGCTTGTAAGTACACAATGAGAACTACCATTTAAGAATGGAATAGGGATAAATCCACTATCCATGGTATCCTCATAATATAACATAGATAATTAATGAATAATAAATGCAATGCAATGCAATGAATGATTAGTTTTAATGAATGCAATGCATGCTCGTTCAACAAAAATCATTACCAAGTGTAATGTCACATGCACAATCATAGTGTTAGGGATCGTCCGATCCCGAGTTGGGTCAGACAATCCAACTCGAGATCGGACCGGGACGATCCCCGAGTCGGTCCGATCCCGAGATATAACACTAAAGCTCCAACTCGGTCCGATCCCGAGATGGATCGGGCGATCCATCTGGAGATCGGACCGAGGTGGAATTTTTTTTTTGTGTTTTAAATTAATTTCAGACGGTCCGTCTCGAACGATCCCGATCCGAGTTCCGAGTTCAAACACTATGTGCACAATCATTATGAAATGCAAATGCATGTTGTTTGGTATTCATATAGTGTATGTCCACTCCAGATCTATCCCGATTTCCCAAGGATGTCATCGTGAACCATCCCCCAAATACAGGGCAAATGACAAGAGATATTCGACGTACGTACTGTAGTTTTAGGGCTCACAACCCATCGGGCACAATCCCCGAACCTATATTTTTTATCACAAGACGAATCCAAGGGGTCACAGCCTATTTGCACAGAACCTCCTCATGGAAGATAACTAGTACACGATCTACTAACAGATTAACACTCAAGTTACTTGTCCATCCTGACAAATCATTGGTCTTTGGGGTAGCTAATCCCTCAACCCTAGTCATTCTTGACTAACAAACATAAGCAGTCCATCTGGGACTACTAAGTCTCACTCATAGTGCACCTCACAAAGGTCACAATTGCTCGCATATTATATCCATCAATTCCTCATAAAGAAATCAGAATGTTAAGTCAAACTCATTGGACTCAAAATAGAATCACAATGCTCACAGTCTATGCAACTTCAACCAATGCATGAATCATTAATGCAAACTCCTATACATGCAACTACATGAATGCAATGTATAAGACATAACAGCAAAATCACAATATACACATGCTTCCAGTGCATTACGACTAAAACATAATCCTCAAACATCATTTAATATAGGCCTAATTCTATTTATATTTAAAAACCATATCAATACTACTCAAATCAATCCCATACTTCATATCTTATCTATCTAGTACAAATACATACTATAACGGTTTTAAATTTCGACTTCGCCAGACATTTCGCCAAGGGTGGCCTGACGAAATTTCGCCCATATTTCACCCAAAAGTCACCGAAATGGGGAAATATCACCATGTCGCCACATGTCGCCAAACCCGAAAATGGCAACATTTCGCCAGCATGCCAGCGAAATTTAAAACCTACTGTAACATATCAAAGCAATTGGACAAGATTTGCTTTTCTCGGTTTGCCGACGACCTGACTGAAGGTGTGCCGAGAAGTTCAGTAGACCCCTTGGTTTTCTGATGTGGGTTCGGCAGACTAACCCGAGATGCAATAATTGTCAGTCAAAGATTTTGGTAGGGTAGCGGTTTATCGACGAAACTTCGGCAGACCAACCCAAGATACCAATTTTTCAAAAAAATGTTTAGTGGAGCCTTCGGCATGCCGAGAGGTTTGCCGAGCTCTACCCAAAATTCCCAGTAGACACTTCGGTATACCAACAGGTGTACTGAAGGTCCGATAATTTCTAGAATTCAGGTATTTTCACACCTAAATCACACACAACACATATACAACTATATAAAATACTTTCAAATACCATTCCTCGCAAAACCAAATCAAATCTATGTACTAACTATCACTATCCAACTTACTATCCATTAACACAAATTCACAATTTAGAATATACAATACCCTATAATCTATATAAGATTATAATCCATACACATATATTAGGTTCAATGTATTAGATCATAGCACACACATATAATATGACATATATACCTAAACCATATCGAAAATAAGAGTTCAATTGAAAACTTACTGTATGCTATAGGGTTCATAGAGTAGAACAATACTCCCTTCAGTGTTAATGGCTAAAACCTTCTGCAAAATCCTTCAACAAAGCTTCAAAATCTCCTCCTCCCTTGTAAGGCTGCTCTCTTCTCTCTCTTTCTCAATTTTCGAAAACACACAATGAGTAGTCGATTAGGTTTGATTCTAAGTCCTTATTAGGTTTGAATAAGTTTATCTTAATTCTACACCCTTAGATTAGATGCCATTTCTATGAATTAATCCTAGTCACACAATCTCCCTTACTTAAGTTATGATTCAATGTATTGCACATGGTATTCCACGATGCATTACACCAATCACAACAAGTCAAAGTCAAACATTAAGTTCGTACTTAAATTTAAATTAACTCCCTAAACTCTTAATTAATTACAATTTTTACCCTATGGTTTAACTAGATCTTACACTTTATATCTTCAGAACACGGATCACATCTTTGTTTCCTTAGGTGGTCTTTGGCCTTAAAATCAACTTGAATAAGATGACTCAATCAGTGCAGTAGCGGCAGTGATTGCTTGTTCAACGATTGCACCAGACTTCTGGGTTACCAAAAAAGAGAAATATATTGTGAAAAGTAATTCTGGCGTGAATACAGGAGATCGTTTTAGTAACTCCAAGTTGAGTGTGACTTCGAATGTCACAGATTCAAGTTAAATTCCAGCCTTAAGGTGTTGTATTCAACAATACTTTTCTCCAAAAACCATCAAATAGTACAGTAGTTATTTTTTATCATTAACATATATGTACGATACATATGTATGCACACACACACAAACATATATATATATATGTATGTATATGTATATATTTGTATATGTATGCATATATATGTATATGTATGTATGTATGTATTTGTGTGTATATATACACATAATTTGAGAAGAATGAAGTGAGAGGGCAAAATCCCTATGTATAATCAAACAAACTTTGCACACACAAAGTATAAAAAAGGCAGGTACGATCAAAGAAACAACTATGTATAAATAGACCACCAAAAGATATCACAACTTCGACAAGAACCCCAATCATGTACAAAAGATGTGTTTATGGAAACAAATGTACAGAAAATGAAAAATAAACATTTTTAAACTCTAGAAGGATAGAAGCCCATTGAACTACAAGGGCAACACCTTGAAAGAAATGATCTTTTTTTTTCAGACCAACCTTTTGGTGAATGAAAAATAAACATTTTTAAACTCTAGAAGGATAGAAGCCCATTGAACTACAAGGGCAACACCTTGAAAGAAACGATCTTTTGTTTTTTCAGACCAACCTTTTGGTGAGAAGGATCTCACCGAGAACACTACTTTCCTAATGTGAACCTACTCTAGAACATCTAGGCAACCCCAAAACCTCTCAACTGAAGAATAGACAATAAGTAAGCTACAGCATCAAACTTCCCATCAAATAAAGGTCTCCTAAATGGCAAAACCCAAGACACCTCCATGGAGTCCCCAATCACAAGATCTCAAACCCAAGCATCGCCACCAAGCATAGATCCAGAAACTACCTACACAAGGAAGGATCACTGCACCAAATATCCTCCTAAAACCTCACAATAGATATAGCATTCAATAACGCCACCTCATTGGAGCCCCCAAACTCGATAACTTCTCAAGCAATCTCAATCATGACCCCACCTCCACTCGAGGCCTACAAACATTAGACCACTTAACAAGATGATATCACACAAAAGAAATCCCATTGAATCTTCTTAATTATGTTAGCTATAGACAATGGAATCCTAAAGATAGAAATATCCAGCAAGTACAATACTCAAGTTAATAATGGGTGGAACATTAACCCTCGCTAGGGAGTGGTTGTTGTATCCTTTTCTGGGATGTTTTCTGGTGGGGAGAGCCTGTTTGTCATCCCAATTTTCTAGGGTATTTGTTGATGGTCATTTTTGGAAAGTATGACTTGTTATTAAGTTGTGATGACGTGGCAACTAATTTGCCATGTCATCACCTATAATAATTCCCAGTTGGCATTTTTTGCTAAATTGAGAAAATAACACATTTTAGTATCTGGCAAAAATTAGCATCAATGGGCACCTAAAAATATATTTTTACAAGTTTTTTCGTGATACTTGATGCCCTGGATCCTCAACAAATGTCATAGATGGAACCGAGACGATCAGAACACTTGAGATCAGCAGAATTGCCGAATGAGAAAATCGCAAAACCACATAAGTCGGGAGGGGGCTTGACCCCGGCAAGTTCCCCCTTCAAGGAATTTCGGTGGGAAGACACCGCTAGAACACTTAAGATCGGTAGAACTACTTAATGAGAAAACCGGAAAACCACATAGGTATGGGGGGGGGGGGGAGCGGCTTCACCCCAGCAAGTTCCTCTTTCGAGGACTTTTGGGGTGAGTTTGGCTTAGCTTCTCACGGGAGGAAGGGCTTCTTTGGAAAGCCCTTCCTTATAAGAGCTTCATAAAACTGCTTCCAAAGAGAAGATAGCGTTTGGTAATGGAAGTGCATTTAAACAAAGAAGTGCTTTCATTACACTAAAGGTGTTTGGCATTAAAAGTTTAAAAGCACTTTCACAATAAAAATAGTATACTTCTTACGTTTATACCCTTTTACATTGTGATAAGTATAATTTTTCATCATTACCTCCTAGATATTGCTCTATTCATTTTTATGATGTCAAGATTATAGAACGAAAAGAAAAATATCTTACAAAATGAAAAAATCAGATTATTTCTTAGCCTTATATAAGAGAAAGAAGTACAATCATTCAAGAGATAAAATAATAATAAATCCATAGAAAATTCACTAAGATGAGCTCTCTATTGCAGCTGCTATTCCAGCACGAATAATGCAACGATCAGCCACAGAAAGACAACAGCAGTTACAAACATGGATTGCAAGACTCACCAAACTAAACAAAAATGCAGCCAAATAGATTAGCCATAGAATAACATCATCCTGACTAACATCTCACCCAAGCAGCACACCGGATCAAGCAGCATACTAGCAATAACCTGAAACATCCCAGCTACATTGTACATGAGGAACAATAAAGGTCTGTACTCACACACAATGCAGCAGCTACTGATGATGAACCCGGCAAAAATCCCTTTTAACCACCCAACCGCAGAAACCAATAGCCTAGACCAATGAGGTAAATGAACAGATCACCATAGACCACCCAAACTCTGACCTGAGTAATGACACGGGAGAACAGAAGTTCTCTTTTTTTCTTAAAATATTTGAAAACCCAAACCCAGTAGCCAATCATGAGAAAAAAAAAAAAAAAAAAGGTACTGAACAGAGCATAATTCATTGATAAAAACACCTAATAGGCACCTCATTGATACAATGTTTGCCTATTTACAGAGTAATCATCAAATGTAGACGTTAAGCTCTTTTTTCTTCTTCAAAAAACTTTGAAAATCCAAACCCAATTAGCCAATCATAAGAAACACGAAAACATATGTCGAACAAAGCATAATTCATTTATACAAACACCTAATAGGCACCTCATTTTATCTTTAAGGAACTAACATTTATTCAGCAATGAAACACCAAGAACCATGCATTGTTTTAGGCCATGACCAGTAAAGAAGAAGTAATACTCACCTTTCTTCACTGATGGTATGTTGCTCCAAAAACGTAAACCTTGCGGAGAAGAAACTAATGTGACGAGTAAAGATGCTTAGGAGAAGAATTTATAAAGCAAAAAAAGAATCGTTCATCACGATTCTCAGGCATAATCTGATTACGTATTTCAGCTAATCCGCTAGTATAACATTTTATCCAAATTTATCATCGCTGTTGTTGAGATGGAGTCAATATCTTCATCCAACGTCCTGCGTAATCTTAGGTTAGGGATAAAGATACCGGTCATTACAAAACTATTAAGGGGGTAAACTTGTATTTATAAAAATATCACTTGAGTGATCCGTGACTTCCCGCAAACGCAATTTTAAGAAGCCAGATCCCCCAACTTCTCCAAAACCGACTTTCCAAAGAAGCCCTTGTGCTTAAAGGACTTGTAAAAGATGTCACCAAACACCTAAGAATTGGGTAAAAAGCCCTTTTAGGTCTAGGAAGGGCTTCCTGGCCCTTAGAACGCTGCGCCAAAGGGACCCTTGGTGGGACGGCACTGCTAGGAGGTTAGAACGAGTTTGCCCCCAGGGTTTTATACAATGCCAGGACACATGTTTTGCATATTTTTAGCCTAATAAGCTGCCAAAATGTGTATTTCGAGCATCTTCACTGCCTGCACTTACCGAATGTGCATTATGGAATCCTAGTATTTTACATTGGAAGGACTTTGAGACTCATGCCCTTGAAACTTAAGGTCCAACATTGCATGAGACAAGCTAATACGAGTCATGCTCCGCATGAAAAACCCGACTCATTACTATTTATTTCATTTACTCATTTATTGTATAAGATTTGCATGTATTGGACCCCAATAAGCTGACCTAGAGTCCTGTAGCGTCAAGTGGATCAACAGTAACGAGTCAACCTGCAGAAACACAGGGGTGCTACCTCATTAGTGAGTAGTAATGCTTTATCTTGTGGAGTGATTCTCTCTCTAATTAATGCTATATTTGGGGGGAGAGATTCTCTCCTTATTTGAAAGATTGATTAAATATACCATAAGAAGAGCATTTCTCTCCTCCTTAAGAGTGTAGATTGACTTAATGCCTTTTTAGGGGAAGAGAGGATGAGAAAGATGGTGAAAAATGTCACCATCCTTAATAGGGATGGCAACAGGGCGGGTTTTGACAAACCCTAACCTGCCCCTAAAGGAACCCCCTAATACCAAACCCGCTCCTAACCCTATTAGGTGGGTATCGGGGTGTGGCGGGTTTGACCCGGATGTAAGATATCTCAAAAATAAATGCTTTTTTTATAAGTTAAGTTTATAATTTTTTTAGAGATACTTATAAAATATATAAGTAACATATAGGTGAATGGCAACGGGGCAGGTTAGGGTCGAATTGAGTCAAACCCTAACTATTAACGGGACAGGGCGGGTAACCGATTTAACCCGCCCCATTGCCATCCCTAATCCTTAAAATCCCTCATGCCTATAGAAAGCCTCCCTAGGCATGGTTAAAGAGCGGCACTTCGATCTCCCTCACATACACTTGAGTTTTGAGATTAATTAATACTTAGGGTTTTCTCTGCAGATAAAATCTCCTATAGAGAGAACACTTAGAGAGAGAAAAGAAGGAAGAATTGAGAATAAGAGTAGTAGATGGCACCAACCCGCTTGGTCATCTCCTTTGTTCTCTAGCCATAGCCCACCTACCACGCTTTCTGGACCCACTCCCTGTGTCCGGTTCGAGCAACATCATGGGAATGACCGAATTATAGCAGTTTAGGCCCATGTTGGATCTACGTTCCTATGCTTATATCCGTCTCAGAAGACAAGTCAACATCCACAGACACGTGGATTGTGTTCCTCAATACAACACCATAATATTCAATCTCATGCATGATAAAAAAAAAAAGCCTTTTATTGCTAATATCCTTTCTTGGTCATCTAAAGGCTGTGGGCACATTTTAAACTTCAGAGAAGTCCCTAGACCCCGTTGAAGACACTAGGCTATGTTGTCGGTGGTGTCTTGGGCTTCTATTCTTCTTAAGTTTAGAGGCTTATCAGTGTTAAGAGGTTTTGAGAGGTTGGTCTACCATTGTTTTACCTCTCCTTGGCTGATGAGATTCAGTTTAGTTTGGAGACCACCTTTGCAAGGGACCATCAAACTAAACTTTGATGGGTGGTCCTTGGGTAACCTAGGGCCATTGGAGATTGGACAGATTTTCTGAGATCATACTGTTGAGCTTTTCATGCTTTTTTTTGGGTATTATTGGGGAGGAGAATCTGATTAGGTCTGAGATTTTGCAGTAGTGAAAATTTCTCGAGAAGCAGAATGGGCAAGCTATCATATGTTGGAGGTGGAGGGTGACTAGAGATCTCGTGACTTGATTATTCCTAAGAGTGCTCTTGGAAACTTTTACATTTTGTCCGCTTGGCTTGCCACTTGGAAAATAGGTTGAACATCTCGTTTACTCATGTGCAGGCAACAAACACTTTTGTGTATTGTCTCACAAAGAGTGGGATTAGAAGAGAACTAGCTTTTTCAGCATTCCCACAAATGACATGTTATATGATGAAAGATGACAGGGGATGAGATGACAGTTATCCCTTTTTTTACTTGCTTTCTTCAGCTTTTTTTTATATATTTTGTTCCCTCACTGCTAACTGAGGTTAGCTAGAGACCTTATGTACATTCTTGTTTGTCTTTGTCATTTATATTATATACATGTGTGTGTGTGTGTGTGTGTGTGTGTGCTTGGTGATTATTCTTCAAAAAAAAAAAAATACATGGGGAGATTTGATAATGAGCTTCTGATAAGCGTGAGCTTGCCTCCTCTCAAGTGGTACTTAATTTCAAGAGGCCAATTCTTTGTCTACCATTCCGATCAACATCAAATAAACCTTATTGACAGAATCCCCAAGTACGATGATGATTTTTTCCCAACTTTGCACCCAACAGTAAAACACAACAGATCAATGTTCATAACATCCTGAATCCCAAAAAACTTGCTTTTGGACAGATTAATCAGTCCAGAACTACCTCAAATAAAACAATACATTACAACACTTTCGACCGGAATTAGAATAGAGAAAGAATGGACCATAGCAAATCTCCTTTCTCAACATGAAGACAACAAGAATCTACCTAACTTAGAAAGTAATGGCCCTTCTTGATTATTGGTCAGGTGAAACAAGTACCTTCGAAAGGAATATCAAAAAGCTCATGCCTATTAATGACAGATTTTAAGTATCGGCCGATACCATTATGTATCGGTCGAGTCATATCGGTTTTGATGGTGGCCGATACAAACCTAATGGTAAAGGTATCGACCGATACATGTTAAAATGCTTCAATCTTTTAATGGTATCGACCAATACCTGATATGTATTGGCCGATACATACCGATACGTATCGGTTTTGGAAGGGCTGATATCTGATACAAAATCAATACTTTAAAACTTATTTAATGTAGTCAGTAAATTCATTCAGAAGTATAACAGTTTTAAATGTCTCAGGGGACAAAAGGCTGCAACTAGCTGAAATGAAACCAAAAAAATATCTTCAGAAAAACAAATAAACTAAATGAATAAGGATGATTTCATCCTGTCAACAAGGAAAAAAAGGAAAAGCTAAATAACAAATTCCAAGACCGTTCTGAGATCAAACATGTTTCCCCTATGTCTTGTTTGATAAGCATCAAAATATAATTTGCACCCAAAATCAGCCTCCAATTTAGATAGTCCAAAATAACTTGCAATTAAAATCTATCATATCCAAAAGGAAGCCTTCATTGCTTGTACAATGTATATATACAATTATATAAAAGATTTAGTGCGACCTCAATCTCCAACAGAAAATAAAGACTACATTCATACTGCACTAGAATTAAAGGCTTTGATCTAATCACAAGCAGCAACAAATAGAACATCAGTAATACCTTTCCCTGTGTGGAAGAAGAACAGTGGTGACTGATGGATTTTCCAGTGGACAAGCTAACAATTCTGAATTGAAAAACTCATCACTTCTTCTCTGAATAAAAAATTGATTTCCACGATGGCTGACTGAAGTATCAATGCCATCTAAACGAGGTGTCAAAATTACTAGTCCATTTTCTGGCTTTAAAATGTCAAGGTAGAAGACAAAACGTGTACTTTTACTCTCAGATGCAACAAACAAGTATTTCTTGCTCTCAGAAGCCTGAAGATCAAGAGAGAACATATCATCCTTTTCGTGATAAAGGCAAACATCGGTTGATTGGTCAGATCCCAACTTATGCAACCACACCTATTAAAAATTAAAGGTTTTAGAATGTCAACCATTCCCTGTATAAGCTAACAAGAAGGTCTGTTGAAGTTTAACTAATTGAAAAAGCATAAAATATTCGCAACCTGCAATAACAAAACATATTCTGTTGTTTGAAAAAGCACATAAATCATGATTATAACATACAAATAATAATCAGTTAGCTGAATCGGGTTTCTTCTCTTTTGTGAGTTTCTTGTATATTTCTTCTGTTAGTAACTTTTTCATGCTAATAGAAAATAATAACTATAATGACCAGTTAAGAACAACCCCTTCTGCCTGTGTGGAAAATACTAAAAAATAAGGAAACGTGTAGCTCATAAATATAAATCGACACCTTAAAGGATATTGTAGGCAGTGTTTTTAAACGTTAAGGCATGAGGCGAGGCATTAGATCTTGGCTTGAGGAGAGGCGTAAGCCTCGAAGCGTGAGGCGTAAGCCTCATAAGCATGTATTTTTTTAATGATATAAAAAGGTACGAAAATATAAAATAAACGAAATTTCAAATTCAACACTAAAATAATTCAATTAAAAGATATATAAAACTAGATCAAGTGCGATATCTATGAGGGGGAAAAGGGAAATGATGGGAAAATCTGGTGAAATGTGGGTTTTTTTATGGGTTTTCCCCCCAAGTTTTAAACAACCCTAAGTAATGTCTAAATACATCATAATATATCAAAAAAATGCAAAAACAAATGTCTAACATTTTTTTTAATTTATTTTAAAAAAAATGAAAAATTTCCTCCATGTCGCCCATATCGAGAGATGCATATCGAAAAAATTTTGAAATTTTTTCCCCCATGTCGCCGAAATCAGGGTAAAGCAATTTACACCCTAATTTCGTATCGCCCACCTTGGAATTGGCGACATGTCGCCGACATTGTATACCCTGCTCTTTTGTTTGTTGCTCTTCTTTTGCACTACACAAGCTGACTCGTGGGTGTGCGAGTGTCACCTGGTTGTGTTGAAAATACTTGTCCATGATAGTCGGTACCATAACAAGGCTACTTGTCCCTATGGATGAATTCCAGGTCGTCATTAGGATGAAATTCTTACAAAGCACGAAGGTGGTGCCAATATCACACATGGAGTATTTGTGCTTGCTTGGGACACTTCGAGTCACACAGGAGGTCGTATGGTTAAGGTGATTCTCACGGGATCTTAGAGTATTTCGAGCAGGTGTAGGGCCTATCACCATCGATTATGACAGCATGGCGGCATTGGCCTATGCAAAAGACCCCTAATACCATGGCAGGATGAAGCACATCGACATTCTCTGTCATTACAATAGAAATAAAGTTGCACATGGAGACATGTCCCTACAGATGACACTTCCCTTGACTAAACCCATAACCAGACAAGCTTTTAGGGTTCATATCAGGGAGATCGAATTACGTAGATTGTGATTTGTGTTAGGTTCAACTCTCTTTATTTATATTTGGATAATGTAGACATCTTATATTATATTTCATGCATGAGAAATTAATAAAGTTTATATTTCATGAGGCATGAGATTGTGTATTACATGGATACATGAGAAATTAATAGAGATTATTTTTCATGAGACATGAGATTGTGTATTACATGCACACTTTACACACATTACCACCATATTATGAGTACAGATATGATATGTTACTAGGCAAGTGGTGGGCTTCTCACAGCCCTAGAGCATGCATTGGGAGCAGGATGAGACATTTAGAAGACTTGTGCCATTAGGGGTATTCAGAGGACTCTATGAGTTGTATGTCACCCTAAGAGAGCCAAGATGAGATTCTTTTTTAAGAATCAAATTTTGCCTGAAAAAGAAACGGATGCCGAATCACTGATAGCTATACCAATTGTAATGGGTCTTTTAAATGATTAAATTACATGAACGGTAATGTGTCATTTAAATCAGGAAGCCGACTCACTAATAGCTATATTGGTATATAATCCTAGTGCAAGGCAAGTTTTAACTCCCAACTCCAAGATAGACAAAACAAGGACCAAGATAGCATGTCAGCAGCGGACTACTCTTTATGCAAAGACAAATTGAATATACAAGGATATTTGACATTGAGGCATGCCTTGCCCCACCAAGGTCTTTAGAAAACAAGTGCCACTGCCACCACCAAGGCCAAAATGAGAACAAGGATAGAACAAAGGAGCAGTATCTGATATATTTCTTCAAAAACTAGCACCCATGATTTTTACTCAGGTATTATTGCCTTGCCACCTAGTTGACGCCATATTTATTCATGATGACTGATCGTCATACCAACTATTGTCCAACCTAATTCATTAGTCACTTGCCAACCAAGGTACTCTTACCCATGTGAAACTTCCTTCCTCCTTATCTCTATAAACCTTCTTCATATTGCTTAAATGATCTCTCTCATTGCCTCTTCTACCCAAAGGAAATCCCTCTAAGCTTTCTCAATCTTATTGGCTACTTTCAGTTTCAGCAGGATCTTAAACTAAGATAATAAATAACAAATACGCAAATTACCAAAGGCTATGATCAAGTATTACTACCTCATAAAAAAATTTAATTCCACTTCGACCTTGCTAATTTCATATCCTTTTTCCTTCTTTTGGAAAAAGGAACTCAAAATCAAGAGTTAATTGACTGGAGTTGTCTCCAACAGCATCTCCAGATATTTCAAAGGCCAACTATGAATTCTACATCCCAAAAACTGCAACCTGCTTCACGTCAACGAGGTCAGTGCTCAAACTTCTAATGCTACTTTTACGCATGTTCACCTTTAGTGAGGATGCAATTTCAGAGCTCCAAAGAACAGTGTTTTAAATTAACATTTAAAGTTATTATAGTCATTACAAATCCCCAAGGTGAGCTATCATTTGTTCTATGGTTATTCTTTTAATTAACCTCTAATTTTTATATTTTTAACAATATGACATCAAATACTATGTAGTATTTATAAATGTTTATCATTTAAAAAATAAGAAAAAAAAATTAGAGGAAAAACTGTAAGACAATGACGGAGAATCTATGGATAGGGTTTAGTATCGGCTGATCCCAAGTCGGATCGGCCGATAGACCTCGGGATCGGCTAGAGACAAAACATGATACCAAGCCAATCCCTAAACTTAAAAAATCTCTAACTCGGTCCAAGACTAAGTCATATTGGACGATCCAATATGGATCGTACGAAAGGTGAGTTTTTTAGTCTAGTCAAATGATTCATGTGAGCATCCCTTGAATTTTGAAGGTGTGGTGGGCCAAGGAAGTGGATCAATGGGAAGGTAATAAGGTGTTTTGAAAGATTTCAAAAACTCCTGTTTGGATGGTCTCGTAATCGTTGACTAGAAACGTAATCGATGTTGCCGATGGAAACAAGTATGGTACCCCAAGCTACAATGAAAAATGGATTCCCTCCTCCCAATCAGTCCAACGGATCATGGGCTTCTGCTTTATGGGCTTGTTTTGAGCATTTGGGAATTGGGCCTCAATGGCTTCATGATAAAGCCAGGGATGAACTCAGTTTGTTGAAAGTTAAAAGGGAATTGGATACAAAGATGGATTCTAAGAATATAAAAAGCTTATACTATAAAAGAATATGGACGCCATATAATGATCATGGCAAACACTGTGACAATCAATAACAATATATTTAAAAGATATACATGCTCTACCATTGATGTTTCCTTCTCTAATCATATCTTTCCATAGTTTGATAATACCATCAAGGATTTGGAGCTTTGGTCTCGACTACTCCTCTTTTTAGCTTGATGGAGAAGTTCCTTAAGGTTGATTCGGGTGAGAGTTGTGAGCAAGACCTATTAATATAAAAATAAAAAAATAAAAATAAAACCTTCAAAATTATATTGTTATAATTTTTCTAATTTTTTTCCTGATTTAAAAAATAATAATAATAAATTAGACCATGTTTTGGATCAGCCGATTCAAAGTTGGATCGCCGATCCAACTCGGTATCGAATTGAGAAAATCCCCGATCCGATACCAAGTTTAAACACTATGAGTCTGTGTGGTACATTGTGAGAGACGGAGAGGGTTAGTGAGGTAGGATGCATATAGAAAAGGAGAGAGAAAAGATAGGACAAATGACAGTTAGTAGAATGGGAACTATTCCCATGGGAAAAGAGAAATACCCAGAGAGCTAACTTTTCCACTCTTGTGGCAAGGGAAGTATGAGACTACATGAGAACATAAAGCTTCTCCACTCATTTGATTGAGGGAATCTTGAGTCAGTACAAGAACTCTTAGGCTCATTGCTATAGAAACGAGAAAGTATATTCCATAAGTTAGTTCAAATGCTTTGATCGTTGTTCTTGTAGGGGAGCGAGTATAGGTTAAAGGGTTTTCTTGGTTATTTGGTGTTTGTTCCTTGGTTTTTTGCTTGTTTCTTTTCACTTTGTATACAATCACACATACATACATATATATTGTACATACCTCGTATCGAACAGCCATGTGAACGACTAAACCCATGCCATGCTGCAATGAGGAGACAACATCAACGGCATCAACATTGATCCTACGAGAGGGTAATCTCAGGGGTATCGCGGGCCTGTGGGATGGAGGCCCGGAATGGAGGCTCACTACTCGGCTCAGCAGACACACTCGAAAGAGGGTCCAAGAAGCCTAATCGTTACAACAACTAACGAAGTCATGACGGTCGTCACTCTCACCCTATAAGTACCCCCACATACAAGGGTCTGGGGGGCTGGCATACCCAGGACTGTCCTGACTGTAAACGAGAACTCGTTGGAAAAACCCCTCTCGCCCCATTAGAACCCCTCGAGCGTGCTCCAATCCCCTCCTACCAATCAATAAGCCCCCGACCCCACGCGAAAGGAAAACCTCACCTACATTAATTGACGACTTCATTGGGGATCGAATTATTTAAAAAGACAAAGGAGATCACTCTTGTCTAGTGTCGCCATCTGACGCCCTCGGATTGTTTAAAAGGACAATGGAGATCACTCTTAACGTATTGGACTGCGAGAAGGCTTTTGGGTTCCGCCCGTACATGACAATAGCCCTAGGCACGGAGCCGGTTTCTGGGTGTGATCGCCTCACCACTACCAAAGAGTCACTGGTATATAGGGAGACGGTAGATAGGTCTGTGTGGGATCAGTTTTTAACTGTGACTCCGTTATTCCTCCCTTCTTCGGTTGACTCGGCGGCAGTCGTCTATAATCCACATCGGTTCACACGTCAATTTGGGTATGATCAAGGCATCCCTTACGCTTATGCTTGGGATGGTCCTACCTCTCCTTCCGACGTATTTCTCTGGCAGCGGCGAGTTGACATGTGGCCTGGGATGGAACACTTCTTTTATTTACGCGCTGGCCAAAACGGGGAGCGTCACCCCTCATTATATTGGCTATTGGGAGGACAGCGTCCTCTTGTTGGACGACCATGTGTACCGTGCAGTGGAAACGCCGACGCTCGTTGTCGTGACAAAGTCTATAGCTGCTGCTTTTGGATTGAAGGTGCCACGTGAAACCTGCAAGGATTTCGTATGGTCTGCCCTGAGACTTACACCATTGGTCGGCGTCAAGAGAAAGGGGAGCAGTTCATCCATGGGCCCCAGAGTCAAACAGGTCCATATT
>JAUPMG010261982.1:0-34955 GCA_031762675.1 Pachysandra terminalis
CTAGGCATCCCGCATTATTAAACTTCGTTGTTTCTTGAACATAGAATATAGTAAATGTTTAGTTACTAAGATTATACTTTATATATTCCTGACTTTACGTACTTAATGGCTCGTGGAGCTCATGCTTTTTAGCAACCAACATTTCAGGTCCGTTAGTCATGACGGCTACAGAGGAGTTGTGGTCTAGACAAACTTCTCAGTTCGTAGAGCTATATGATGAGAGATCGGTGGGGTATAGCACTCTGATAAAATTATAACTTAGTCTAGTGTTAGACCTTTCCCATTATTAGAATTTGTTAGATTCACGGAATGTAATAAATAGTTACTTATATCTTTCTAGAATGCTTTTGGAACTTTCGCTTATGTTTAACCATGTTGATTCACCTCCATAGAGATATGGGGTGAAGGTCGCAACTAGATCCAGAAAATTTTAAATTTTCGGGTCGGGTCGTGAAAAATAATGACTACTCTTATGAAACCATCAGAGTGCGGAAGCATAAATAAAACCATTACATAATAATTCGTGACTTCAAAAGAGTGTATAATCCATAATAAAAATAATAAAACTAATCCAACAATTCTTCATTCCAGCATAACCCAACATAATCCATCAAACAATTATTTTAAAATCTACAATAGACAGAATCTTATCGACTACATCCATATCATCCATGCTAACCGTCAACCTGCAACATGAAATGTTACGTGTGCTTGAAATACCCAGTAAGAATCAATTCTGTCACCCATCCTCACAGAATAATATGATCCAAGAACAAAATTACAGCAATATCATGATATAGTAAAATGGGAGAAGTACAGTAAAAAACATCACCTCATGAACCAAGCCATAGCATTTAACCACATCATTATATGAACATTACAAACAACAAGTACAAGGGAAGTATATTATAATAAATGCAGAAAACTTAATGAATGATGAATGGATGAATGCTATGACGATAAGACATAATCAATGCATCACGCGATTACAAATGCTAATGAATACAAATTCCAGTGATCAGCCGATTTCCCAAGTATCTCATACTTGGTATACAAGCTCACTCTCATCATATCTTGTACCCTCACCTCCTATGTGTACATAGGGGTTTTGTAGGATTTTCAACCTACCGAGCTCAATTCCCGTAGCTTTTTGTGTCTTCCAAGTTTATGGATTTACACACAAAGAGTTCGCAAAGGAATCATCCCTATCATGTTTAGGTATTTACACCCAAGGAGTCCGCATTGGGATCATCCCTATCATGTTTAGGGATTTACACCCAACGATTTAACAAAGGAATCATCCTTTAAAATGATGCAAGAAGGTATGCAACTGTCACTCCCCGGATCTTGTGGCACAAATCCCTATGCAGGGGCACGGATCTTGATCTGAGACCTTCACGTTCCAACCATAGAACCTGGATTCCAATATTATAACCAAAGTAATAAAAGTAGAAACAACCACCTTTATTAATTACCAAAGTGCGCAAACTAAAAACAATATCCAAAATAAGAATCAGTCAATGACTTCATAAGAGTCATGACTGCCAATACCAAATAATGTAATAAGTAAGGGACACAAATCTGTTACATCCAAGTTCTTCATAGTATCATAAAGTCTAAAGCTGAAAGGAAAAAAGAAAATAGCTGCGTCGACTACACCTATCATCACTCCACTTCAACCTTTAACATAATAAGTTGTGTGAGCTTGGAATGCCTAGTAAGACCATATCTGCCACCAATCTTTATGAACCATCATGGTACAAAATCAAATACAAAATCAGAAAGTAGAGTAATGAGTAATCATGACATATATGATAAATGAATGCGATGGTGTCACGCCCCAAAACCCGTAACATAAATTCCTATATGGGAGGCACGAGTTTCAAGGTGAGATCTTCGAGTTCCAATCCTGGAACGCGGATTGCCATATCAAATACAAGGAAATAAAAGCAATATGGATTACTTTCATTAAATATTCAGAATGCAGAAGCAAAAGAAATAAACTTACATAAATCCATGTGACCTCAGGAGGGTCACAGGTCCAAATATACTTATACAACCAATACAATCAAATACCATAATCAAACTAAAGTAGATGTACCATAATCACATCAACTCGAATACAGGAACTGAAATGTAGCAGGTCAAACATTAAGTCTCTATCAGTCCTCCTCACATCTCAACCTATAACATAGTAAGTTTTGTGAGCTTGGAATGCCCAGTAAGACCATATCTATCATCAATCCTCATAAAACACCGTTAAGTGGATAATCAAAGGAACAACAAGATAGAATAACATAAGATAAATAGTGAGTCTAACAATGATAGTTTACTGGATGATAAATGGTATGCAATGAAATGATGACATTCAAATGAATTACATGACATGCTCAATCATGGAAATGCAAGAATTATTTGAAGTGCAATCTACCAAACTCATGTAACTAGTTAAGTGTGCCTCAATGTAGCTTCCAACCAAAATAAGTTTGGCACATGGGTCAGTAGGAACAACTGGATGCCCCTCTTCTTCGTCGGGTATTTATGTCATGCCCCGAATCCCGATGCCCAAATCCCTAGGTGGGTGGCATGGATCACGAGGAGCGACCTTCGGGTTCCCAACCATGGAACGCAGATCACCAACAATTACGAGAGTGCTGAAAACTCAAGTAACTAAATCAGAGTGCGGAAACAATAATCTATAAATAAATTCAAATACGGCTTCAGAACAGCCTACAACTTAATAAACAATTAAACCAATACTGAAACCGATCACATCCTATTACATCAATTCTAAACTAAAATAAAGAAATAAATAAATCTGCAATCCAAGTCCAAGTCCACCTCTCACATCACCTCAACCTGTAACATGAGTAAGTTGCGTGAGCTTGGAATGCCTAGTAAGAACCGACTCTGTCATCCGTCCTTATGGAATAACATAAGACTAACACCCAATACCAATGCAATAGCAATATCATAAATCAATGAATTCATGTTATCCAAATCAACAGTATAATCACACATTCATGTACATATATGCATACCATGAAAACAGTAAACTAAACATATATTAGGGTCATGCAAGAAGCAATGCTCAAGGACGCTCAAGTCAAAATGATACAACACACAAGTTATGCATGCAAGTCTAATGCATGTTCCTATCTATGTGTATAATTCTAATGCATGTTTCTAGCTGGTAATCAACCGGTGCCAAGCTAGCATATGTCGATCACATTATAATCGCCATCAATATCTCAACTCAACTCCCACGTGTACTTCATAGTTTTGTAGGACTTTCAACCCACCCGGGCTCAATTCCCATAGCTATTTATAACCTCTTTAGGGAATGTACACCCAAGGGCGGCTACCCATAACCTTTTAGGGAATTAAACACCGAAGGATAGTTGACCATAACCTTTTAGGGAATTGAATACCCAATGACAGTTTACCATACCTTTTTAGGGAATTAACACCCAAGGTCAGTTAACCATAATCCAAGAGTCCATATGTCTCCTCTGTCGCTATCCGGTTGGCCGAACTAGTCATCAAAGAACCAGTAGAATTACCAGTGATAACATCCTTTGAAAGCTACCCATGCGCCCATACACACAAATAATCCTTGGGATACATCACAAGAACCCTCTCCACAATCAATTGGATTACTGGTGATAATACCCTTCAGAAGCTGCCCGTGTGCCCATACACAAGAACAATCTGCTGGATACCATCACAAGCATCATCTCGACAAGTATCAATATATTTCAATCAATCATATGCAACATAGCATAACAATAGTCCAATCATTCAATTATCAGACACTTAGAGTCACAACCCCAATCTGTGGTCAAGTCTAAGGTCAATTAGTATGGTAGTTCATAGCCTAATAACCCTCCTTAGAGCCCTACAGTATCGCGTTATCACTCATTAGTGTCAATACTTAGGTCGTTCCACGTTTTCCAACAAGTGGGGAATATCACGCCTAATCATCACATAACATTTCCCATTAATTCTCACCACGTTATTCATCTTATCTTAAATGTTACATATGTTTTCCAGATACTATTTATACCCACGGTTGTAGGACTTATCCCAGATTTGACTAAGTCTGAAAACGTTGACTTTTCCCTAATTTATTTTTAAGGCGTAGAATATGAGTCTTTTTCTTACCGGACTTTTGGTATCCAACCAATTTATGATATAACCAAGTTGTACAAAAATAAGGGCCTCAAAGGTGATCTAATAATACCCCTACTCGAATTTTAGGGTTTTGACAAAAATCCTTAAAACTGGAATCTCCTACTAAAATCAGACAGTTGACTTTTTACTCGGTCAGAATTAGGGTCTAAAAGTATTTTCATTGAATCCAAATAGGGGGTGTTTGCTTATTTACATGTAATATCTTAAGTAAATGGAGGATAAAAATACGTGGACATTGCGCTCGATCCCAAAAATACAGACACAGGTAAATAAGGTGCTATCTGAGAACACAGACTGACTGAGTACTGATGCTGCACTGATTGCCTATTGGTCTGTGGCATTGTGGTCTATTGCGCTAGATCACATGAGGTTGCACTCGATCCCAAAAATACAGACACATATGTCAATCTAAGTCTCTATTTTTTGGTTTCTATTCACCAAGGTTTCTCACAGAACTATGATAGGATTTCTAGGTTTAATTCCTACCTAAACAATCAAATTATTTTTATTGCCAACATCATAAAGACTAACACAAGTATGACATAAATCTCATGATATTTCTGGTATAACTTCTGGAACAAAATCTAATCATGAAAACTATGAAAAACCAAACCACATGATTTGATCAAATTGCAAGAAGTATAAATTAAAATCACTAGATCCTCATTAACTAAATACATGTAGAATAAATTCTCATAGATCATATCATAGTTTCCAGCAAACAAGACTGAACATGCTAAACCAAAAATCATGTTTCTACAGTAAAATCGAATTGTTGCATCACTTATAACAATAAAGATACAAACAGGATTACTTACAATCATGCATTCAAACAAAACTAAGTCCACATGTTATTCCAATCGAATTATACAGAGTAAAGAACTTACCGTGATCTATCGATTTGAGCTGCTAATCCTCAGTCTCCCTTCTTCTTCCTCTCTTCCTTATCTACCAGTAATGGACAGCTAGGGTTGATGCTCTCTCTCTCTCTCTCTCTCTCTCTCTCTCTAAACACAACTCTCAATCTTTCTCATTCCAGCATCCTACATATGGGAGGATAGAGGTATAGGGAGCTAACTCCCTAACTTCTCTCCCCGCTATCCCACGTACATGGTCACAACACCAAGACCGGTTCAACGCACAACTAGTACGTTTGAACTGAGATAATGAAATTCAATTACCAACCTAGCCCAAAAGTTTTGGTAATTATATTATGACCCCAAATTGACTATTTATCTTTAAATTGCACTCCTAAGGTCCAATAAGCCTATTAAACCACACTAATAATTACTGTAAAATTACTAATCAATTCTTACAACATCACTATTGATTCATCCTCATTAATCACCCTTTTTAATTAATCTCTAATTAATTAATATATCTTATTTACATGTTAGGTTCACTACAAGCTAGCCCGTCAATATGGCATGAAGGTTACCATTTACTGATTTTAGAGAGTGGCTACTCAAGGTTTAGCCAACCGTATAGGACCTCGCAAGAATCCCACCCTTATTTATGTGGGACCTTTCAACCCACAGGTATAATCAACGTCACCAGAAAACCTCGCAAGGAAAATCCATAGTTTCCACCTCCCAGGCTCACTTAACAATTTACATAAGCTTAGCATGCATGCATTAATTTAGCTTAGGATTCAAATGATAATTTTCATTTGAAACTATCCATGCGCCCATACACGTGGATAATCAATTGGAAACCATCATAACCATCATAAGTTTCCTTATAATATTCAAGCTAACTTAAGCCATACCATTAACTCTATTCGTCGCTGCCCGGTTGACCAGACACGCTAAACAACCCAATAACAGTAGGACTTCCAGTGATAACCCCCATCGAAAGCTATTCGTGCGCCCATACACACAAATAATCCAGTGGATGTCATCACAGGCTTCCTTTCTATAAGTATAATCAAACAAACATATCAAGTCCATTTCCAAACACTAAGTACATGATGTGTACAATCAAGGGTAAGGTTAGGTCAATAAGTCAATCAGTGGTGTAGGGTGTACCATGGAACTCAAAGGTGATTCCCCGCAGGTAGGCTAGAGCCTTCCAACCATCCTTTGATTCTATGAAACCATTTCTCAAACACATGGCGTACTCCCAAACCAAACCAATTCATTGTGGAACTCAAAGGTGATTCCCACAGGTAGACTAGAGCCTTTCGACCATCCTTTGATTCCAATTATTAAGTCTCACTAATGTGGAACCAATCCCCAAACAACGATTGTCAGAACCTAATTCAAGACCACCATTGTAAGAACCCTCACCCCATAACATGGACCTTTTAGACCAAACCCATTTTTTTTGGCTTTCAGCCCATAACATTAATGAGAGGACCGCCTTGGGGCGTGTGAAGCAAGTTTAAGTGGAACTTGGGCCTTAGTTGAGTGAAGTTAGTTAGGATAGGGAGGTTAATGTAATTCTTCATAGCCCAACCCCCATATATATACATACTAAGATAGATTAGAGTAAAATGGAGAATTCTGGAAAATGGGAAAGTAAGGAGATGGCTTGAGCTGGGATCCGGAAGGCTAGATCCGACCCCCTTCGTCTGCCAAGGGATGAAGAGAAAGAGAGAGAGAGAGAGAGAGAGAGAGAGAGAGAGAGAGAGAGAGAGAGGGTGATGCTAGGAACATCTCCCAATGGAAAAGCCCCACAGGTAAGTTGTTGGATCGAGTGTAGTCTTATTATCGAAATTGATCTTCCATGTTTTGGTATTCAAAGGATTGTTGATTTATATTTTTGATTTCATGATTAGGATCTTGTATGTTAGCATAGAGTGATCTTGAAGGTTTATTCACGTTTTAGAAGTAATAGGAATTGATTTGTGTGGTTTAAAATGGATTGGATGGCCCAAAATTAGATTTCGAGACCTCAAAGAAAAACCCAGAATTCGCACAGGTCGGTAGGGTTCAGTCCACCTACTCCTCTGTTGACAGAGACTAGTTTTTAGGCTAATTCTACTATTCGGCAGGGTTCGGTCCGCCGATGCCTCTGCTGAAGGACCTATATTGTTCACAACAAAGGATGTTTTTAGGAATTTTAAGAGGGTGACCTAGGTGGATGGTGTGGGGCTTCGGCCATCATTGTTGTTGGTTTCCGGAAGCAAGAGTTGACCATGGAGGGTCTATCTTGTCATTCCAAGGTTGTGACCACCATTTTCACCCTAGGTTGACCCCATATGAACTGTGTTTTGGATTTTTATTTATGTTATCGAATGTTGTGCTAGTTGTGATAACGGAAGGAAACGGGTGAATGTGTGCAATCAGATTATCCGAGTGTATGGGCGCTCGGATAGTTTCTGTTGTAGGCCTTCTCTTGATATCCTCTTTAATGCATTATATGCTAGATTGATATCAATTGATAAGTGTACTGAGAGGTGGAAATCTACGGAGAAACAACTGCAATGCCTCCGGACTGGGTTGACTAAATACCTTGTGGGGTTAAAAGGCCCACAGAAACTAGGGTAGGATGCTTGCAAACACCTATACAGGTTCGCTACTTCTCGAGTAGCGTACACTCAGAAATTAGCCGTACTGTATGGTAGCCTTCGTGCCATGGGTTAGCGCCCAGAATGGAGAGGGGACTTCCGGTAGTTCCTTGGATACGCCCTAAATTGGTTTTGTTGTGGGAAGAGTAATCGACGTCCACTTATCGAGAGATATTATTCTTAGTACATTCCATTGCGCATCCATATCATTAACTGCGTATGCCACCCATTGCATCCATATTAGGTCATATGTGTGCATCATCTCATCTCATCTCATTTTATTTAAACCACTCATCTCCTATTGGTTTACATTGTCTTTGTCATTGGATTTATCGTACTAACCCCTTGTGATTGGTTTCCATAAGAGGACGGGAGAATTTTTCCATGCTTCTTACTGAGCATCATAGGCTCACGCAACGTTTTATGTTGTAGGACTAGAGGAGGAGTGATGGTACTAGCTGGACCGTCGTTGCTTGAGGACTTATCTGTTGGTTTCCTTCATGCATGATGATTAGAATACTCTAGTGAATCAGGCTTGTGTAATATGTAAACATGTGGTTTTCCTAGAAGTAGGATCAAGTTGTTTAGTTCATTAAGATCTTAGCTGGTAGAGGCTAATGATCAGATTTTGGGTTCATCTTAATTGTATTTCTTTGTTGTAGCACTTCCGCAATCTGATTCAATTAATAAATGAAAGTATTTACTGCTTTTGTTTACTTATGTTGTGGTAGCAATCCGCGGTCCTGTTGGGAATCCCGAAGGTCTAACCTCGTGATCTGTGCCACCCTACTTTGGGATTCGGGTATCGGGATCCGGGGGTGACAACCATTATCTCAGGTTCATTCTCCCATCGGCAGACTCACCAGTGTACTGGTGGGTACCTGTAACGACCTGAACAAAACCTAGACAAGATTAACTCAGATCATAGGGTGAGATAGTAACTTATATAGGTTGCTAGGTTGATTTCAATTAGTAGTTAGATTAGAGCACTTAAATCCTTGATCTCATAATGTACACTAGGAAACCAAGGTCAATAAAAATTAATTAGCTTAGCTCTAAAGACTTAAGGATAGTGATAATCAAATAGCTTAGATTAACTAAATTAATGGAATTAAAGTTAATGCAGTGATATTAGATCTTGTATCTTGGTGTGTTCATACTTCATGCCGTGTGTTAAATGTCTCTCTTTGTCGGATCGCCGATCGGATTAGATCCGACCGTGTGATTCTGTCTACGATGAACTTGTGGTACCGATGTGATGCATGGTAGGTTAACATGATTATATTTGGCGGTAACGACTCGAGACGCTAAAAGGGTGTTAATTGTAATATATATTCAATATATAATCCCATCTGTCAAGTTGATTTGGAATCAGAGTAGATCTAGCCATGCGATATGTGTGTCGTATGATTCTATGGTCCTTGTGTGTTGTATAGTAGTGTAGCTTAAAATGGTAGAGACAATGGCATTGTGGTAAATAAACTTGAGTGGTTGGTGATGAAGGGTTGAGATTGAGTAGTTAGGAATGAAGGGGTGAGATGAGAGCATGAAAAGTGAGTGAAGGGGTGAGTGACACATGTAAAGGAGGTGAGAGAATGTCTTTTGTTTGAGAAGCTTGTGAGAAGCTATTGGAGAAATGAAGGGCTAGGATTTGAGATGAAAAGAGGTAAAAGGCTTGGATTGTGACACATGTCAAGGAGAGGGAGAAGGATTTCTTTTGTGAAGCTTGTGAGACAAGCTTCACATTTTCGTTTGTATTGGTCTTGGCTTGGAGAAAAGAGAGGGTTTGGAGAAGAAGGAAAAGGGGACTTGGAAAAAAGGCTTGGAGAAGATGGGTGCAAGGGTGATGGTTGCTTGGATCCTTGCATGGATTTGGCTAAACAAGTAAGTATAGATTCTAGAATATAAATAGGTTAAATCCTTAGACTTCTAGGAAAATCAAAATGGTCTAATGTGGATGAGAAATACATGTTAGATGGATTTTCTATTGGATGAGTTAATGCAAATATTGATGTATGTTTTTGGTTTGAAAATGACTTATGTAGAATGAATGTGTGAGAGGAAGGTAATGGCCTTGAAACCCCCTTGAATTTCCCCAAATTTCATACCGTTTGCGAGGTTCGGCGATCTCCTAGGTCCGCCGAAGACTTCGCCGAACCGAATTCTGGGCACAAGGCGACCCCTCGGCACGCCTAACGGTCGCCTAGTATGAGCACTTTTAAGGGATCGCCGAGACCCCTTTGGTGCACCGAAATGGTCGCCGAAGGTTTGCCCAGAAATAAGTAGTCACTGGATTGTTCGCCGAATCTCAAGTGGGTTCACCGAGAGCCCGCCGAACCAACCTTCAGCGCATCTTCGGTGCGCCGAACACGTCCCATCATGCAATGAAATCAACAACAAAGTGTGTGTGCATTGCATACCTTCAATCACTCGATCACCTTCATGCCTCAAAGGGTGAGGAAAAAACCTTCGGAAATGCCCCATCTTTTCACAGTTAAAACACTTAGGCCGTGGACGTGGCTGAGGTGGTACCACTACAAGAGCCACAGTGTTAATTGGAATTGGCCTCTTGACAATTTTTTGTCTTTTCTCATTACTTCTCTTTCCTTCTTGATCTCTATGCCTATTAGTCTTTCCCTTTCCTCTATGATTGAGTTTCCTATTCCCATCTCCTCGTATGTTCTGTATCCTATCTTTCTCTCCATGAATCAATCCATTCAAGTTTGCTAGGATCTTATATAAACCTGTCATCAAGGGATCCACCCTTCCATCATCAAATGAATTCTCAACAACTACCTTCTTCTATCCCTCGACCATCTACAGTTCAATTCAAATATCTAAGTGTACATCCAACACTACCTACATCTATATATTCATCACAGCAATCAAAACAAGTAATCACACAATCATATAATTTCACCCATGTGAATCCTAATGTTCATATCTATATTCTCTTCACCCTAGGTAATCTAGCCTAGAGCATAACCAAAACATTTACACATCAAATCCCAATCAGTTTATTTAAAATCTGAAAATTCGTTAACACATGTAACTACTCATTCAACACATCCAACACATAAAGATTAACAACACCTATTTCTATTCCATCGCCTTGAATACAATTTGTAACAATTTGAATATAATAGAAGTCCATACTCTTAAGTATTTCATAACACACTTATTTACCATAAAACAAAAGTCCAAATTTAGGTATTCAAAACCCAGTCCATTAAAACAAAATACCATTCAAAATTATGTTTTATAATCCAATCGATCGTAGTATAATAGAAATTCATACTCATGCTTTGCAAATCAGTCGTTCAACATAGGATATCATTCCTCACACTATGAAATTCTCAGTGACATCTCCTTCAGAAATTACCTATGTGGCCATACACACGAATAATCTATAAGGAGACATCCCAAGTATTCCATATACGTATTCCACCACCTAATCATTCATAGTAATAGTAGCACACTATATCGTATCAACAAGTTCATCACATCCAATGATCCAGAAATTGGTTATAAGAGACTATCAATCCCCCTGTTATCAATATAATATGTAACTCCTACCCCTACAACAATTACATTACACACCTTAATTACTTTATTTGTTGGTCAAATCACACTTACAATTACTTCAAATTCTTTTATTGGATCCACACCTGAACCAAAATCACACATCACATTTCAAACCACATCATTCAGTTTTCTGGAAATGTTTATAGGTTACCGGTGCATTAATTCCCACTAGTGATTCTACAAATTTTTCCTTTCTTTTAATTCTTGCTTTATTAATCCAAATCATCTTCTGGTTGCTCATCAATCATACTTTGGGGATGATCCTTCATACATAGCTTATATAATGTCTTTTATCATTTCTTAGTAATTATGCTAACACACCTTCCTTTTCATAAATTATAGGGATAAATGTATTTGCAACTACATTGTTCCTTATACTTATGGAGGTACTTGGCCAATGTTAGGGTTTTGCATATTTATAAATTTTTTGCATTCAACACTTGTAAACTTCTGGTGGTCAGATCCCATTGGACTTCCCAATTCCGTATGCTCTCTACAGAGTACATCCCTAAAATTCCATCCTTGGATCTTCATAAATGGTGGCCTATCATCCTTCAGTATCCTTCGGAAGGTATCCTTTAAGGTGTACAAACAATAAATAACACTCATTATTATCCTCGCATATCTATCCCTTTAATATTCCATTATTACTATAAGTAAACAATTCTACAACCAATAAATCAATTTCTAGTTCATGTTCTACATTGTTCCTTCCTAGGTTCAGATTTTTAAGTGATCCCTAGGTTAACTAGTCTTCTAATCACAATTCCACTCAGAAAAACCAAGAAAACTCTGGTAAAATCTAAGATGAAAAGCTTACTGAAAGAAATCTGCTCTGAATAACCTGGCTCTGATACCAATCTTATGCCCCAGATCCCGTGGCACGAATCCCTATGCGACAGCACGAATCTCGAGGTGAGTGCTTCGGGTCCTAACCATGGAACACGGATTTCAATCTCATAACCAAAGTTATGAAAGTAAAAATAACCACCTTTATTAATTACTACAGTGTGGAAGCTAAAAACAATATCTAAAATAAGAATCAGTCAATGACTTCAGGAGAGTCATGACCGCCAATACTAAACAATATAATAAGTAAGGGACATAAATTTGTTACATCCAAATTCCTCATAGTATAATAATGTATAAAACTGAAAGGAAACAAGCAAATAATTGCGTTGACCACACCTATCATTACTCCACCTCAACTTGCAACATAATAAGTTGTGTGAGTTTAGAATGCCCAATAAGACCAAATATGTCACCAATCCTCATGAAGCATCATGGAACAATATCAAATACAGAATCGGAAAGTAAAGTAACGAGTAATCATGACATATAAGTTAAATGAATGAGATGGAGTACGAGATGAGTGTGTATCCAAAAAATTCTCTATATTCCAATCATCAAACACCTGGAGTTCACAACCCCAGGATGATCAAGTTAATAGGCTAGTCGGTAGTGTAGGGCGTGCTATGAAACTCAAAGTTGATTCCCCTCAGGTAGGCCCAATGCCTTCTGACCATACATTGATTCTAAAAGTCCATACCACAATCACATGGCAGAAACCCCAACCCAAACTAACCAAAATTCCAAAGTGCACCCCTATCGGTAGCACGATTGGTGTGCCGGTGCCTGCCAGTGGGCTCATTCTAGTGCAAAAAGGATCCCTGTCAGCAGCACCACCGGTGTGCCGATGCCTACCGACAGACCTGGTCTCTATGTATTTAATACCCTATTGGCAGCTTCACCAGTGTGGCGGTGCCTGCCGACGGGCCAATTCATGTACAAATTCAACCCCTGTCGGCAGCACCACCGATGTGCTAGTGCTTGCCGACGGGTATTCTGGGAATTTTTCCAGAAACCGAACTCCACATCTTTGGAATCAAATCCAAGTCTAAATCATATATAATAATTATCCACATCAAAAATCAAAAACGCATAAATTAAAACACCCAAAACATCATTTTACATGCATTCAAAAACACATCAATCAAAACATGAAAATCATCATTTACTTGAATTAAATGAAAATATGAAAACAAATCGAACTTATCTCGAATATAAATGATCAATCATGCTTTCAAACTTATTCTTCACTAATCGGGAAAGCCGACCATGATATTAACAAGAAATCATATAGAACATGGAACTTATCTCTATTCATTTCGATATTAAACCTAGCCCGGTTATCTTCCTTCTTCACCTTTTCTACTTTCCCTCTTCTCTTCTTCCTCTCCAAGAAGAGTGACGGGTAGGGTTAGGTTCTGACCTAACCTTCTTCTCTCATTCTCCTTCTCAATCTCTCTCAATAACTCTCTCTCCTATTCTAACCTCAAATGAGAAGGAAAGTGGGGGAGGGGAATAAGGAAACTTCTTTTCCCTCTCTCGCCTTTCCAACCCACGATCCCCACTCACCCACATGCATTTGAGACTTGAAATGAATTTCTATAATTTTAGTTAATAAACGAATTAATAGATTAATCGCACTTAGATCCCCAAACCATATATTTCAACTTCAATCTAACCTGTACTCTAGTTGTCTTATAATCCACACCATTAATTGGGTCCACAGGATTTCTGAATCAAGCCCACTAACCCACTTCAAAGCCCACTTGCCTATACTTAGTTACATAACTTCACACGGTTTCTTCTTATTTACAATTTTACCACAATTCTGAAATGGAACTCTTAGAACATATGATTATCATTTTTAATCCATTAATTAAATGCATAGTTCGATTTAATAGGTATCTAGGTTCATCCATAATTATTTAATTAATTTAAATAATTACAAATAACTTATTATAGATATTTCTAAGTACAGGTCATTAGAGCAACATAGAATTTAAACCTCTGTCCTTCGCTGCTCGGTTGACTGGACGAGTTACTCAATTCAAACCTTTATCCGTTGTTGCCTGGTTGATCGGACTAGTTATTCTTCCCACATATCAGTAGAATTTTTGGTGATAACACCCTTCGCAAGCTATCCGTGCGCCCATACACACGAATAATCCACTGGATGCTATCACAGGTATTCTTTCCATCTATCACTAGGATTTCAAGTGATAACACCCTTCAGAAGCTATCCGTGGGTCCATACACACATATAATCCATTGAATGCCATCACAGGTATCCTTCCATATGTAATAACTATATAACAATCATAACCAAAATAACGCATCCATTTAGTACCAAGGTCATGTATAGAAATCATCAATTTAGGATTCCGATGATAATTCCCGTCAGAAACTATCCACGCGCCCATACATGCGGATAATCTACTGGAAGCCATCATAAGTATATTATCTAGTGTACAAATACATAATAGATCATAAGTTTATAACACTAATCAAACCACACTACAAGAAACTCAAAATACTCATTTCAAGGTTTCCATAGAGTTTGGACCCCTTTGGAGCTTGGTAGGTAACTCAGTTGCACCGAGGTACTTGTCGAAGGCAATATTTCTAGTTTTGACACCTCTTCTGTGTTTAAATCATGACTAATTCAATACTTATCGATTGACCTCAAACTTTGACCATTGTGTTCCAAACAAACAGAGGAATACTAAAAAAATATAAATAAAATACTTTTTCACCAAAGGAAGCACCACCGATGTGCCGGAGCTCGCCGAGGGCCATTTTTCATTGTAGTTTTTAGTCCCTGTCGATAGCATCACCGGTGTACCATACATGCCGACAGTTGACTCTTCTGTGAATTTCTAATCGCGGGAATTGAATCCAGACTCGTCCCAGAAGCCCCAAATTTGAACTCTTCAATCTAGTTCAATCCGAAATCATGTAAAATAATTTTAAACTATTAAAATATCATTACTAGATCAAATTAAACATGATAAATCTACATTTAACCAATCAAAAGATTAAATCATACATTAACATCGCATATAATTTCTATCAATCAATCTCACATCAATCAATCAGGAATCATGAAAGAACGAGAAAAGTAAGTCACATTCAAATAGAACGCAACTTAATAAACAATTAATCATCAAACACAAACAAAGAAATCATGCTTTTGGAAACCATATACATGAGTGATAAATCCACACATTCAAATAGGAAGACGATCACAATATTCTTTGAGAACTATACGTAAAATGATACTTACATTGAGGTTTAGCTCTTAGATTAGCAAAGCCCTTCCTCTTCCTTTCTCTCATTCTTTTCTTCCACTTTTCATCTTCTATTCTTCCTCTCTTCTTCTCCAAAGATAGGTGAGGGAAAGTGTTTGATCTTCCCTCTTTAATCTCATCTCTCACTTTTCTTAACCCACAAGAATTCTCTTATTGTGATTTCTGATTGAATGGGAAGGTTAAGGGAGAAGATATGGTAACTTCCCTTCCTTCTCTCCCATTACCAAACCCACGACTCCCTCGACACCATATGCGTTCAAGTTTGAATTTCAACTATCTGATTATTATTAATACCCACAAGGTAATCTAATTATACTTAGATCCCAAGCTCACATATTCTTATTTTAAATACCACCCATTGATCGAAAAGCTTACATAACCATACAATTCAATCCAGAAAAATACCCACTAATTACGATCCCTTCTAATTTCATATATTTCAAGTTTTTTTACATTAATTTAAGGCATAATAAAACCAAACTACGTTTGAATTTTTTTCAGTCTTATTTAATTCATTTAATAAGTCTATAAATAACTATTCTATTTATTTTCTGAGTTAGGGTCACTACTGGGACGAGGCGGGGGATTCTCACTGTTCTTATCTGATCAATCCCTCTCTTTCTTTCTTTCGTGATCCTGATTACCCTTTGTTACTAGCGCTTCACCTTGAGGATTCTCACTGTTTTGTTTCCTCTTATTATATGATAGAAGTGTTGTAGTAACTTCATCCTTTTCTAGAGTTTTCTTTTGCCAAAGTAGGGTTGTAACTAGGTGCTCGTACGAGACCGAGATAGATGTTAGAAGCATTAGTGCTTTATTTTCCTCGTCAAACTTTTCGTCAATTCTCAGAAGGTCATTAATGATTTGATTGCATATATTTATGTCCTTTGTCAAATCATCAACTTTCGGCATCTTAAGTCCATATAGCTTTTGCTTAAGATACAACTTGTTCGTTAGCACTTATATATCGACTCTCTAGTTTTGTCCAGATCCCTATAGGAGATTCATCATCAATGACGTGATGCATCACTTCGTCTACAAGTTAAAGTCGAATGGTACTCATTGCCTTTAACTCCAGTTCTTTCTATTCATCATCACTCATCCTTTCTGGCTTCTTCGATTTCCTATACAATGCCTTCACCAAACCTTGCTGCACCAACAGATCTTTCACCTTTTGCTGCCGAAGTTTCTTGTTCCTTGTTCCATCGAATTTCTCCATATCGTACTTGGCATTCGAAAGTATTCATCATTATTGCTATGATCAACCCATGCTTTAATACAAATTATAAATCGAGATCAAGCAATAATAATAAATACAGTAAAACAAAGATCAAAACAATGCACACAGATATATGTGGTTCAACAAAGGCTGCGTCAAGGAGGGAGAAAAAGTTTCCATTATGTCAAAAGCGAATTAGGATTACAATTATACTCCCACTCAATATATCAATATATAGTGTAAATTCCCAATATACTCTTACTGTACCACGGGGGTCTTCGCCACCCGCACCTTCTAATCCTATGGTACTGGCCTACACATTGAGTTACCCCGGGTCACCACTTCGCTCTTACCCATGGCTTCATATCCTTCTCTATGGATCTAGATATTAGTGAATATGAGTCGCCTTCAATCTCTTTAACACCTTTTGACTAAAAAAAAAGTCGGTCAACGACAGCTTTTACATTGCATACGAAAGTAGCGACGATCTTTTACTCTTATCAGCTTTATTCGATATGAAGTGTTGTCCAAGGGAACTGTTTTCTCTTATGCTCCAAATAAAAATAGACAGGTTATGTCATATTGGCCTAAGCAATATTAAAACGAATTTTCTTAAAATATTTGGACAAGTATTGTTCACCAAGCAATTATATGTGGTCTACCCATTGGCTTGGCTGAAATGGAAAATATCACAAAAGGTGGTATCAACTGGTTCAACGATCTGGGTAAAGCCAGCTTAGATATTAGTGAATATGAGCCGCCTTCAATCTCTAACAACTTTTGACGAAAAAAAAATGGGTCAACGATACACGTAACACGTCTCTTGGAGCTTTTACATTGCGTACGAAAGTAGTGACGATCTTTTACTCTTATCAGCTTTATTTGATATGAAGTGTTGTCCAAGGGAACAGTTTTTTCTTATGTTCCAAAATAAAAATAGACAAGTTATGTCATATTGGCCTAAACAACATTAAAACGATTTTTTTTTAAATATTTGGACAAGTATTGTTCACCAAGCAATTATATGGGGTCAACCCATTGGCTTGGCTGAAATGGAAAATATCACAAAAGGTAGTATCAACTGGTTCTTTGATCTGGGTCAAGGCAGCTCAAATAATTGGCCAGGTGAACCAGGCGAACCGGTGGATCTATCTTGGTATTAAAATACTATGGAGATGGAGATATAGAGAAGGAGAATTATGGAGAGAAATGAGAGCATTCTGAGAGATCATGTTATTGTTTTTCCTTTTCCGGTCCAAGGCCACATAAATCCTATGTACCAATTCTCCAAGCGCTTGGCCTCTAGAGGAGTTAAAGTCACATTAATCACCACCATCTTCATCTCCAAGTTGGTTCAACCCCAAGCTGGATCAGTAAAAGTGGAGCTAATTTCTGATGGCTTTGACGTAGGTGGTATAAAGGAAGCCGAAAGCGACGATGCCTATCTAGAACGGTTTGAAGCTGTGGGTTCCCAAACATTAGCTGAGCTCATTGGAAGACTTGATAGTTGCGGCAACCCCGTCACATGCCTAGTTTACGACTCACATTTACCATGGACAGTCGACATCGCCAAGCATCTAGGCTTAGCTTGTGCTGCTTTCTTCACTCAGTCCTGTGCCGTGGATGTCATATACTACCATGTGCAGCGCGGGCTGTTAATTACTCCCATTCAAGGGCCTATGATTTCAATTCCTGGATTGCCCTTACTTGGAATTCACGACTTACCATCTTTTGTGTATTCGCCGGGGTCGTACCCAACTTTGACCAGCGTCGCCCTTAAGCAGTTCTCGAACTTTGAGAAAGCAGATTGGCTCTTGTTCAACACATTTGACAAGTTGGAGGAAGAGGTCTGGTTTTAAATCCCCATTGATCTAATTTATATAGATTACTCAACTTACTTATCAAGTATAATTTACTACTAGACTTGTGAGCTACTTAATAATAACCATGTTCTTGAGCTTCATTAGGTGGTGGAATGGATGGCGAAGCAATGGCAAATCAAGACAATCGGACCAACTGTACCATCCATGTACTTAGACAAGCAGATAGAAGATGATAAAGAGTATGGACTCAATCTGTTTAAGCCGAATTCTGACGATTGCATCAAGTGGCTGAACTCGAAGGGAACTGGTTCCGTTGTTTACGTTTCATTTGGAAGCATGGCAACTCTAGGGGAAGAGCAAATGGAGGAACTGGCATGGGGGCTCAAGAGGAGCAACAGCTACTTCTTTTGGGTAGTAAGAGAATCAGAGCAGAACAAGCTTCCTAGCAAGTTCAAAGAGGAGACATCAGAGAAAGGCCTAGTAGTGACATGGTGTAACCAACTGAACGCATTAGCTCATAACTCAGTGAGATGTTTTGTGACTCATTGTGGGTGGAATTCGACCTTAGAGGCGTTGAGCTTGGGAATCCCAATGGTGGCAATGCCTCAATGGACAGATCAAACTACTAACGCAAAGTTTGTTGCAGACATTTGGAATGTAGGATTAAGAATGAAGGTGGATGAAAAGGGGGTTGTTAGGAGAGAAGAAATCGAGCTGTGCATAAATGATGTTATGGAAGGAGAGAAAGGGAAAGAGATCAGATTGAATGCTTGTAGGTGGAAGGAGTTGGCAAAGGAGGCAATGGATGAAGCTGGAAGCTCAGACAAGAACATTGAAGAGTTTGTTGCAGGACTTGTACGCGTCTAATTTATTTTTATGCTCAAGCATGTGCTTTTAACTGTTTACAATGGTTTTGAAACTCAACGAGTCGACTTGACCGAGTCCTGACTCGGATAAATTTGAAAATTTGCTAGTCAAGACAGTGCATATGTTAAAGAATTCCCTATTTGAGAAGTGTTTTATTGATTATTTGCGGAAGCAGGCGGCTTATTACATCGTTTTTACTTTTTGTTCATAGTGAAAGACCATGATAGATAATTTCCAGCGGAAACAAAATCGTAATAAATGTTATCGGCATCTTATGTTCCAAATACAACAAAATTTGCAACCATTTTTATACGGTTTATAAATGGATTATGATTTTTTCTCTAAAATAAAGATCACAGTTATTTTAAATCATGGTTATAAGTCTTCTTTCTTATCATTGTATTTTTTGAAAACGTGACTATAATTCTTAACATAGTTTTTCTAGAACCGTGGCTATAAGTCCTATCACGCTTTTCTCTTCGACCTTGATTGTATATATTGTTGTAGAATCAAAATTTTACCAGTAGATGTTCCATCTATAACAACATTAATCCCAATCTACATCCAAATCCAACAATATGATTGTAATAATCCAAACTAAATCCATAGGGTCAATGTATAATTAATAAAAGAATATTGAGTAATTTAAAATTTTAGTAAATTAGTTCATTAGTTTGACTTTGACTTGTTGTGATTGATGGGTTGTATTGTAGGAAACTAAGTGTAACATACACAATTATAACTCTCATAAGTTATAATGAAGGGCTAGGATTTTATAGGAATTCTTAATCTAATCTAATGGATGAAAATTAATAAGAGTTAATACTAGTTGTAATTTGGTTAGGATTCACTAATTAAAGGAGGATTAATATTAGCTCTAAAACAAGGACACTTAATCCAAAGGTTAGAATTAAGTAAGACTTTTACCAATCTAATCTAAGGGCGGAGAACTAATACTAAACGTAAACTAATAAGGATTCCTAGACTAAGTTAAACTTAGTAGAAAATCTATAAAAAGATAAGTGTTGGACGTATGGACTATATTCCAATAGAAGAGAAGAGAAAGAAGAAGAGTACCACAACCGGATATAAGTTCAAAGGCAAGAGTTTGAAGGAATTGTATAAATTCATACTTTAAAGAGGAAGAAGAAGGTATTCTACTCAACACCACTAACAACTCAAAGTAAGTATTCAAATAAAACTTTATTTTCGATATAAACTAGGTATGTATGTCATATTCCTTGAGAATGACATAGCATATCTATCACAAGTCTCTTTCTTCTACTCCTTATTCAAAACATGATCAAAGGTATAAATTTCTAGGTTTGGTTATCATATGAGAATTAAGGTAAGCTAAGTGAATGGTTTATACTTTACATTATAAGTTTTTCTTGGAATTTGGTTTCATAATAATTGCATTAACTATATTTTTGGTTTTTGGAACTTTTCTGGGAAAAGTGGAGCATTTTCTGGGTTTTCGTGCTTCGTTCCATAGGCGGGGGTCAACTGAGCACGGTGGACCTAAACCTTTCTAGGAAACTTCGGTCCACTCGGGGGTTAACCGAGTGGAGGACCGAAGTTTATTTTTTTTGTGTGGAAAGTCTCTAGAAAAGGGACCTAAGCCCTAGGTCAACTGAAGGGTAGACCGAAAGCTTCAGCCATGTGGTCGGCAGGCCAAGAAAACCCAACCTCGGCCAATTGACTTGAAAATTTGACAGTTGTTTAATTTGACCTATTTGAGATTGTATGTGGTGCTGGAATTTGATTTTGATGAATATTTTACATGTATTTCCTATTTGAGGAACTTAGACCATGTTTGCTAACTTGGGTATTGTTGAATCTGATTCGTATCATATTTAAACATATTATGTTCGTATTTTACTCATTATATTACACATGTTCATCTACACAAGTGATTGATTAGTTAATTGCACCATCCACTTTGCACAACATATGCTTATGGAGCATGTAAACCTTGATTTGGGTCTAATGCCTTGTCATTACTTAGAATTCATGACTTACGATCTTTTGTTTATGCGTTGGGGTCGTACCCATCTATGACCAGCCTCTTCTTTAAGCAGTTCTCGAACTTTGAGAAAGCAGATTGGATCTTGTTCAACACATTTGACAAGTTGGAGGAAGAGGTCTAGTTTTAAATCCCTATTGATCTAATTTATACAGATTACTTAACTCACTTATCAAGTATAATTTGCAACTAGACTTGGAAGCTACTTAATAATAACCGTGTTCTTGAGCTTCATTAAGTGGTGGAATGGATGGCGAAGTGATGGCAAATCAAGACAATCGGACCAACTGTACCATCCATGTACTTAGACAAGCAGATAGAAGATGACAAAGACTATGGACTCAATCTGTTTAAGCCGAATTTCGACGATTGCATCATGTGGCTGAACTCGAAGGGAACTGATTCTGTTGTTTACGTTCTATTTGGAAGCTTGGCAACACTAGGGGAAGAGCAAATGGAGGAACTGAAAAGGGGACTCAAGAGGAGCAACAACTACTTCTTTTGGAGTAGTAAGAGAATCAGAGCAGAACAAGATTCCTAGCAAGTTCAAAGAGGAGACATTAGAGAAAGGCCTAGTAGTGACATGGTGTACCAACTGGACGTATTGTCGCACAACTCAGTGAGATGTTTTGTGACGCATTGTGGGTGGAATTCGACCTTAGAGGCGTTGGGCTTAGGAGTCCTAATGGTGACAATGCCTCAATGGACGGATCAAACTAATAACGCAAAGTTTGTTGCAGACATTTGGAATGTAGGATTAAGAGTGAAGGTGGATGAAAGGGGGTTGTTAGCAGAGAAGAAATCGAGCTATACATAAATGAAGTTATGGAAGTAGAGAAAGGGAAAGAGATCAGATGGAATGCCTTTAGGTGGAAGGAGTTGGCAAAGGAGGCAATGGATGAAGATGGAAGCTCAGATAAGAACATTGAAGAGTTTGTTGTAGGACTTGTACGCGTCTAACTATTTTTATGCTCAACCATGTGCTTTTAAATGTTTACAATGGTTTTGAAACTCAACGAGTCAACTTTACCGAGTCATGACTCGGGTAAACTAAGAAAATTTGCCAGTCAAGTCAGTTCAATGTTAAATATGTTAAAGAATTCCCTATTTGAGAAGTGTTTTATTGATTATTTGCGGAAGAAGTCAGCTTATTACATTGTTTTTTGTTTTTGGCCATGGTGAAAGACCATGATAGATATTATCATGATTAAATATTAGATAATATTTAATCATAGTTTCTAGCGAAATCAAAATTGTAATATACGTAATGGAAAACAGTAAAAGACAATGATTTACGTGAAAAATTTATAAGAGAAAAACCATAAAGAAGAAGAGATGAGATTCTTATTCCTTGTGTCTCAATGGAGATCACAGCAGCAATATATAGAGTTATGATGAGCATAGGATGCCAGTAATAGAGTGACCTATTGCTAGTGTTAGGAAAGTCCTAATGAAGAAACTACTAAAATCATGAACTATCATATCAACCCACGAATAGAAGCAAATCTCTCTTTTCCACCAGCGCACCCCTTCAAGTTGGTACGAAGATATTTATAGAGCCTAACCTGGACAATATCTCTTGAAACTTGGCAGCAGGTAGCCCCTTAGTAAAAATATTTGCTAATTTTTGGTTGCTACGAACAAAGGGAGTACAGATAACATTAGCTTACAGGTTTTCTTGAATGAAATGACAATCCACCTCAATATGTTTAGTGTGTTTGTGATAGATTGGATTAGAAGCAATGTGTATTGCACCCTGATTATCAGAAAACATTTTTGTTGGTTGAGACAAATCAAAATCCAAATCCTGCAATAAAGCTCGAAGCCAAATAACTTCACGAGTGGTTGAAGCCATTGCTCAATATTCTACTTTTGCACTTGATCATCCAACAACATTCTATTTCTTACTCTTCCACGTTATTAAGTTCCCTAACAAAGGTACAATACCCTATTGTAGATCTTCGATCAACAGGGCATCCAACCCAATCAGCATCAGTGTAGGCCGTAATGGAACTGTGTCCATTCTTACGCATACATATACCTCTTCCTAGTGAACACTTCAAATACTGCAAAATTCTGTTGATAGTAAGTCGGGTGATTAACTTTTGGTGCATGCATAAATCTACTGACCAAACTAATTGCATATGAGATATTAGGCCGAGTAATGGTTAAATAAACTAGTCTACCAACTAATCTTTGAAATCAGCTAATATCAAGGATTAATTCACCATCGTCACCAAGCTTACCGCCATTGTCAGTAGGAGTGTCTGATGGTCTGACTCCCAATTTTCCATTTTACTATAACAAGTACAACATGTACTTTCGTTGATTAAAAAGTACACCCTATTTCGAGTAGGCAATTTCTAATCGAAGAAAGTACTTTAAAATTCCCAAGTCTTTATTGGCAAATTGCTTGTGTAAGAGAGTCTTGAGTTTTGATATTTCATTTCGGTCATTGCCAGTGATCACTATATCATCAACGTAAACCAAAACAATAGTAGTACCATAAATACCTTTCTTGAAAAATAGGGCAGGGTCTGTAGCACTCATTTTTAGTCAATTAATCATAAGTACAGAGCTAAGCTTCGCATACTAGGCGCGTGGTGATTGTTTAAACCCATATATAGCATTTTTCAGTTTACATACAAAATCGACTTTGGACTCTTATGGGTGGCCCGGTGGTATGCTCATATAAACTTCTTCGTCTAGATCACTATGCAGGAACACATTTTTAACATCCATCTGGTATAATTTCCAGTATTGATTTATTTCTAGAGATATGAGAACTTGGAATGTATTCATCTTCGCAACAGGTGCAAATGTCTCTGTATAATCTTATCCATAAGTCTGAGTAAATCCTCAACCAACAGGTCTCTCCTTATGTCGTTACATGGTTCCATCACTCTTATATTGTGTTTTGTATAACCAACGACACCCAACTGTTTTCTTCTTTGGAGGCAATCTAATAATGTCCCATGTTTTATTCTGATCAAGAACTGGCAATTCTTCTTTCATAGAATTTTTCAAACTGGATTGGAATTAGCTTCTTTAAAAGTCTATGGTTCTTTAACACTAGATACTGCACTCAAGAAAGCAGAATGAGGCTGATTAACATTATCATATGTCAAATAATCTTGCATAGAATAAGAAATAGCATGGTAAATGAAAAAACCTTTGATTCTTTTTGGAGGACATGTTTCTCTACTTGATCTCTGTTGATTTGGAGGTACTGCTATTTGAGACATTGTTCTTTCAGTTGTTGGGGGTGCTTCATTTTCTAGAGTTATAACGTCTATATCTGGGACCGTGACATCATTAGTGACGGTTGGAAGTGGTACCAAATCAGACAAGGACTCCCCCTGGAACGGATTCACAGAATCAGTTTGTGCTTGAAAATAAAGTTTAGATTCAGCAAACTTTACATCACGAGAAATATCGATCTTTCGAGATGTCAATTCATAACATACATACCCTTTCTTTGTTGGGGAATACCCAAAATATACACACCGAGTGGATCAAGCATCCAATTTATCACGATGGACTGCCTGTGAATGCCCATAACAGACGCAACCAAACACACTCAAATGAGATATATTAGGTTTCCGATTCTTCAAGAGTTCCAATGGTGTCTTAAAATTGATTACTCGACTAGGAATTAGATTAATCAAATATGTTGCAGTCAAAACTCTATGTGACCAATACCGTTTTGGAACATTCATCTGAAACAGTAGGGCACGGGCGGTTTCTAAGATGTGTCAATTTTTTTCTCTTTGCCACACCATTTTGTTGTGGTGTTCCCATTCAACTAGTTTGATGAATGATTCCTTGGTTGCAAATATATTTAGAGAAAGGTCCTTTGGCATATTTTCGTACCATTTTCTGACCTAAAAAACTTGATTTTGGCATTAAATTGGGTAGTCACCATATTATGAAAATCTTTTAAAACAGATAACACACCAATTTTTGACTTGAGCAAGTATAAAAAAGTAGCACTAGATCGATCATCAATAAATAACGCAAAGTATTTATATCTATCTATGAATCAATTGGAGTAAGACCCCATAGATCATAATGAATAAGTTCAAATGACTCGACAGGATTAGATGAAGAACTAACAAAACATCACACACACACACACACACACACACACTGGATTCAACAGAAATAGAAGGAAAAAAACTTGACAAGACAGGATTGGAAGGATGTCCAAGATGTTTATGTAAGAGATGATTTTCTTCCAAGCTGCTAGTATCGCATTCCTTATTAGTGGGATGTAGTAGGTACAGACCATGTAAATAAGTTCCTTCACCAATCCTCTTATTATTTTAGCAACTTCTGTGTAAGGAAAGTCCTAATGAAGAAACGACTAAAATCATGATTTATCATATCAACCCACAAATAGAAGCAAATGTGTCTTCTACACCAACAATAAGTCATAGGCATCTCATGTTTTCAATACAATCACGATTTAAAAAATGTAATATATTGTTTGAAGCACTGAGATGTGAAGCTATTAATACAAATATATGTGTATTTTCGTTATCCTATGAAAGCGCGACACATGGTGAACATAGAAAGTAACACGAGCGCAACGCATGGCAAATAGAGAAAGTAACAGGACTGCAACGCGTGACAAGGAGAAATAGTGGTGAGTGAGCTCACTCGCCCGATCCAACTGTCCATGAAGAAAAAGAATGCAGGTCTGATCAACCCACGATCTATTACAAATTCAAAATAAAGTGGGATTGGTTACCATAACCAAATTTAATGGTTAGATAACAGATCAAACTACTCTACAAATACACAAAGGACCAGTTTCTCAACCTCCCCCTAACTCATAAAAAAAACCTTCGCAATGCTACTTCAGACCACAGGGTCACTTATTTACCCTATCGTCGCCTTCGCTGCAACAATAGTGTTCAGTTCCTCTGCCGCTCACCAGCCACTCTCTCCTTGGGGTATTGCTCTCAACATTGGAAAGCCCTTCCATCATGCATGTGGATCACGACCGCTGGAACATGAAGCCCCTCTGTTCACCAATCAATCCGATTAGGCTCTGCTGCTTTCAGCCTCAGACTGATCACCACTACAACCCCTTGAGAAGCTGCTCTCAATCCAAACAGTCGCTTATCCAGCCTGCATGTGGATCACGGACACTACAATAAACATTGTTGGTTCATCGATTTCTTTCTATCTTTTCCCTTTATTTAGACACCTTGTCTACTCGAGGAGATGCTCTGTCACATCCCAAACCTTAGAGATTTCATTGAATCCCTATTAGATTCAAAGTATAACCCTCACCGCATTCCAAATGGGAGTGGTAGTCAATACATAGCCAAACCATGCAAATAATTAAGATAATTCAAATAATGTTCTAAAATAAGAATAATTAAAATATCATTCATCCAAAACATCCATAACAACGGAAAATAAGATAAAACAAATCCAAAGTCTAGTGTTCAAAATCAAATCCATACATTCTAATGAAAATTAAACCTAACTAGTGCCATAAGAAAACTAAATCATAAAAGCTAATAAATCCTATTACAATAACTAAAGTAATAATCAATCCAAGTCTTCATTAAATCCAGTAGCTTCATCATAGGTTTTCCTCCGTCTTGGTCACAAGAATCCATGGTTCCTCCATTTAAAGATCCTGAAATATGGTTGCTCAAAAGCGTAAGCTACACTTAGCTTAGTAAATAAACAAGTCCAACAGTATTGAAGATTTACGGTAAATGCCACTCTTCAAAGGTATTCTTATAGACAAAATAGATAATAAATGATGATATAATGTGATAATAATGCAATACACACACACACACACACACACACACACACACACACACATATATATATATGCTGGTTTAGTTATTAATGTATACAATGCATGCTGTGCACCTAAAAAGATATAATCACCCCTTGTGATCTAAATTCAATCATATGCAATGCAATATCTATGTTGTTTGGCATTCAAGTAGTGTATGTCCCACACTAGATCCAATCCAAGTACCCAAGATGTCCCACTAATGTGAATTCATCCCCTGAATGCATGACTATGATATTGGATTATTCCATGCGTGCATCATAGTTTCTAGGGGCTGCGACCTAATCGGCATAATTTCCACTCTTATTTTTATAACTGGAAGATATTCAAGTCATCAGTAATGTGAAATCTCCTCAGTGAGCCACGCATTATCCGATCTACTAACGGATTTTCTCTCATCATCTGTTAAACATAACAAGATATAAAAGGTTGGTCTATTGGGGTAGTTAATCCCTCAACACATGCAAATTAGTCCTTCTAGGACTTCCTTACTTTTATCATGATTCTCAGATCACAATAACCCTCATTATAGCCATAATCTTCATAAATATGGATTTATGGGGTCAAGTCAAGCATTAGAGCACATACAAGGTCCTCATGCAAAAATAGGAATATGTTGTGCAAGTGTAGAGAACCGTGCACATTAATTAATCAAATCAACTTGTGTACATGAGCAGATGTACTTCCAGATATAAGAGATGATCATGATATGTCCCAATGTCATAGCAAAGTATTTCAAAAATTCACCAGTTGGGCAACATATAAATTCTTCAAAAATAAGTCATAAATTCCGAATATTCAATATTAAACAATTTTAACACCAGATATGATCTAATTAGGATAATAAAATCATACTTACAAAATATCAAATCAATCGGAAAACATTGGTTTCTGACGGTACACCATGAGCCTTCCGCGAGTCTGTCGAACTGCCTGTGAGGGTAGGATCGACATACTCATTGGTACATCGATAACCCTTGGCACACCAAACAGTAGACAAAATCTTGTGCTCAAAGGGATCGGCACACTCAACGGTACACCGGTCCCCCTTGGCACACTAAACAATTAGCAAAATTCAATAAAAAGTGCGACCGGCACACTCACGGTACACCGTGGAGTATGCCAACTTGACCCATGAGTGGGATCGGCACACTCACAGTATACCGTAGAGTCTGCCGATCTCACTAGATCGCCCATAATTCATGAAAAACCATATTTTGAGTTATATTTAGCATATAATTTATCTTAACACATATATTGGATTTGAATTCCGAACCTAGCCTATAAAAATAAATCATACAAATCATATCATCTTACCTTGATCTTGGCCTGGTATTCAAACATAGTAAATTAGTCTTTTTATCATCTTTTACATTAAGAAGAATTAGAACAAGATGATGTGCTATGTCATACTCAGTGAATATGACATATGCACCTAGTTCATATCGAAATTATGTTTTACTTGAGTACGTACCTCTGATTATTGATTGGTATTCGGTAGCACACCTTTCTTCTTCTTCTTCTTCTTCTTCTTCTTCTTCTTCAAGTTCAGCTTTTGAAATCCTTAAGCTTCAGTTGTTGCACTTCTTCTCTCTCTTTGAATTATGGTCTACAAGACCCATGCTAGCTTCTTATAGTGATAGTGTTAATATCTTAATAGGATTAGACCTTAAATCTCTGCCATTAGATTAGATTAGATTAGTTAGTTCCTACAAAATCCCAACCATTGATTTTAAGTAACCTAAATCTAATTGGATTATAAGTTAAGCTTATCTATTCTTAATCCTTGTTCAGTTTAGGATTTGGTTTTAATCTTCTATTTATTCCTAGTATTTAAAATAGATTAGATTAATCTGAACTTTTAGATTAGGTCTCCTAACTTTACTTGAACTCCTATTTATCCTCTTTTAATTATAAATCCTATTATTTAGAATACTAAATCAGTTATAACTGACTTTAATTAACTCCCAACCTTTAATTTAGATTAAAGGTTCCCATGAAATCCTAGCCACACATTATAACTTAAAGAGTTATGATTGTGTGTGATGCACTTAGTTTCCTATAGTGTAACCCACCAATCACAATGAGTGAAAGTCAAACCTATAGCTAACTTACTAAAATTTTAAACTAACCCCTATTTTCTAATTAATTGCAAAATATTAGTTTGGATTATTACAATCTATCCTCAAGAAAATTTCATCCTCGAAATTCTCTTACCTTACTCTAAAAGTTGTGGATACATCTCCTAAATATCCGCTTCAAGTTCCCAGGTTGCTTCAGATGTTCCGTGATTACTGCATAAGATCTTCAACATTGGTATCACCTTATTGCGTAGAACTTGTTCCTTTCAGTCTAGAATTTCTACGGGATGTTCTTCATATGTAGAATTCTCCTTGATTGTGACAACTTGCCAATCAATTACACTTGTCGGGTGCGAATGATACTTTATAAGCATAGATAGGTGGAATACATCATGTACTAGGTCTAAGCTAGACGGTAGTAACAATCTGTAAGCCACTTACTTCTCCTATCATTTTAGAAATCTCAAAAGGTCCAATGAACCTTGTTGCTAACTTTCCCTTCTTACCTAATCTGAATATTCACTTGGTTGGTAAAAGCTTAAGGAATACCCAATCTCCAACCATAAATTCTAGATTCCTTCTCCTTAAATCAGCATATTTATTTTGTCGATATTGAGCAGTAGCAAGTCTTTTCCTTGTGAGTTTAATCTTCTCCGTTGTTTCAGAAATTATTTTTGGTCCTAAGGAAATATAAACATTCTCCTCATTCCAGCATAATGGTGATCTACAAGGTCTTCCATATAGTGCTTCGAATGGTACCATGCCGATGCTAGCTTGGTAGTTGTTGTTATAAGAGAACTCCACGAGTGGTAAGTGGTCTTCCCAACTTCCCTTGAAGTCAAGAATACATGACCTCTCAGTAAATCCTCCAGCACTTGATTCACTCTCTCCGTCTTTCTGTTGGTTTGTGGATGGAATGCAATGCTAAAGTTCAGTTGTGTTCCCATTACTTTATGCAAACTTTCCCAAAATCTTGATGTAAATTGAGAACCTCGATCTGAAACAATTGTGATAGGTTCTCCATGTAGTCGAATGATCTCCTTCACATAGAGTCTTTCCAATTCGTCAGTGTTCATTGAAGTTCTTGTTGGTAAAAAGTGACCAGATTTGGTTAATCTGTCCTAATTACTACGGGTCTTGGGTAGTCCCGTAATGAAATTCATCGAGATGTGTTCTCACTTCCATTCTCTAATCAGTAGAGGTTGCAAAGTTCCTGTTGTTTTTTTATGTTCAGCCTTCACTTGTTGGTAAACTACGTATTTCTTCATGAAATCTTCAATGTCAACCTTCATTCTTCACCACCAATAGTTCCTCTGCAGATCAAAGTACATCTTTGTTCTTCCCGGATGGATAGAATATCGAGAACGATGAGCTTCCTCCAGAATTTCTTGTTTCACTTCTTCATTGTGAGGTACAGAAAGTCTTCCTTTCAATCTTATGCTTCCGTCTTCTTCCTTGGTCCATTCTATTTTTTTATCATCGTTGGCTAGGTCTTGAATCCATTTTTCCTTTTTTGAAGTTCAAGAACTCTGGTCTTTAGTGATGGTTTGGTAAGGATGTTACACAACCTTACACCTTTTTCCTCTTCACGAACTTCAACTCCCCAATCTGAAAGTGTTTTGTACATTGGCTACTCTTGAACTATCATAAGTGCTACGATGCTTCGAGGCTTTCGACTTAGAGCATCCGCTATGACGTTAGCCTTGTCCGGATAATATTGAAATGAGAAAATGTTTTCGTTGACCAGCTCCATCCATCGTCTCTGTCGCATGTTTAGGTCCTTTTGTGAGAATAGGCATTTCAAGTTTTTGTGTTCTGAAAAGATGTCAAAGATCTTGCCAAATAGATGATGTCTCTAGATTTTTAGTGTAAATACAACGGCTACCAACTCTATGTCGTGGGTAGGATAATTCCTTTTATGAACTTTGAGTTGTTTTGAAGCATACGCTACTACCTTTCCTTCTTGCATTAGTACACACCCCAGTCCTGATAATGATGTGTCCGCATAGATCACGAACTTCATGCCACTTACATGAATTGTTAACACCGGTGATGTTGTTAACTTTCCCATAAGTTTTGAAAAAGCTTATTGGCATGCTTTGTCCCAAACGAGCTTTACATCCTTCCTTATGAGCTTGGTCAACGGTGTTTCTATGCGAGAGCATCCTTCAATGAATCGATGGTAGTAGCCCACCAATCCTAGGAAACTATGAACTTCTGATACGTTCTTGGGCTGTTCCCAATTTAGAAGCGCTTTGACCTTGTCCGAATCTACTGTAATTCCATCCTTAGACACTACGTGCCTTAGGAATTTCACCTCATGTTTCCAGAAATCACACTTAGAGAATTTAACATGTAATTTGTGATTTACTTAAGTCTATAAGTGATTTTTAGATGTTCTTCATGCTCTTCTTTGGTCTTAGAGAAAACCAGAATATCATCGACGAATAGTACTAAGAATATTTCCAGATATGGTATGAAGATTCTTTGCATCATGTCCATAAATGCTGCTGGTGCATTGGTCAAGCCGAATGGCATGCTCCTTGATTCGTAGTTGATGGTAGTCGGATCTGAGATCGATCTTTGAGAACTATCTTGCTCCCTTCAATTGATCAAATAAGTCTACGATTCTCGACAAATGGGTACTTATTCTTCACTATTACTTGGTTCAGCATTCGGTAATTGATGCATAACCTTAATGATCTGCCTTTCTTCTTCACGAAGAGAACTGGTGCTCCCTATGGTGATGAACTTGGTCTTATGAATTGCAAAGCAAGCAACTCATCTAATTGAATCCTTAGCTCCTTTAGTTCAGTTGGTGCTATAAGGTAAGTAGGTAGTGCAATAGGATTTTCACCTGCCGTTAAGTCCATAAAAAATTCAACTTCCCTCTTGTGAGGTAATCCCGATATGTCTTGGAATAGACTTCCAAATTGACACACTATAGGAATTAAGTCCTAACCATCCTTCTCTTCAATAGACCATAAATCCAAATATGCCAAGTGTTTTGACACTTTAGATTTAAATCCTTTCACCTTCACGGTATTACCTTCCGGTGATATAAAAGACAAAATACAGTTAGGACAGTCTATTTGCACGTGATATGCAATTAGCCAATCCATACCCAAAAATCACATCAAACTCCTTCATGTTTAGCACAATTAGGTCGATCGATAATGTGGACTCACCTATTATTACTAAACAAGACTCATATACCTTCCCTAAACATGCTGAACCTCTTATGTGATTAGCCACTACAAGATTCTTTTCTAACTCTTTCAAAGGAAAACCTAAACAGTCCACTAATGATTGAGCTATAAAAGAATGTGATGCTCCCGTATCGAATAAAAATTTTAATGAGATGTGAGGGATGTGATTAATAGGAAGTGTGAGGGATGTAGTGTGATTATTTAAGTTAAGTTGAGCTGAGATTTGATTTGGACGTGAGTCATTAATGCGAATTAGGGTTAGTTTAGTAATTCAAATTTGAATTTGAATTAGTTAAATTAGAAGGAAAGAGTTGGTTTCCAATTAGAGAGAAGGTAGAGATAAGTAAGGAGTCTACTAAAGAATCCTTCCTTATCTCAATTGACATGATGCGTTAGGATTAAAAAGAGAACCAAAGGAGAATTAGGAAGGTGTGTGGATCACAAGGTGGAGAATTTTAGGGTTTTGGGTTTTGAAAGAAAAGAAAAAGAGAGGAAGAAGCTACTATAGTTTTCTGGAATAAATATAGAATAAAAGAAAGAAGAGTGCTGGAACAAGGAAAGGAAGTGGGAAAATGTCATGCCCTGGATCCTGTGGCACGAATCTCTATGCGAGTTGGCTCGAATCACGAGGTGAGACCTTCGAGTTCCCGACCAAGGAACGCAGAACACAACAATCAAACCAACAATACAAGGGTATTTACAACTCATGTAAACAAAAATCAAAATGCAGAAGTAATAAATCATATTCAAAGTCAAATACAGCTTCAGAAGAGCCTACAAATCCAGCAATCAACTAACCTTAAACGATCCCTATTATATCAGTTGTAACTATGAATCAAAGTACAAATAACTAAAACAGCACCAATCCATGTCAACCATCAATCCACTTCAACCTACAACATGAAAAGGTTGAATGAGCTTGGAATGCCCAGTAAGAAACAATCCTATCATCCATCCTCATGGGACAACGTTAGTCCAAACAAACATATAAAATCATATTTACAACATGGAGAGTACAATCCTATGCTATCACGTCAGGACATAATAGTATCATGGTAATAACATGGAGTGAAGACAATTATACAACGCATTATCATACAAAGTTCTAGCATCTTGACCATAGCATAAGCACAATTACATACTTAAAAATCAGTAGGCAAGCAATAACCATACACTCCATAATATCAACAAGTCGACGTATGCACTCCCCGGTGATCAGCCAGTTCCACAAAACAAGCTCCACCAACATCCCATACCACGACCATTAAGGTCAAATAAACTCCACAATTAACCTGTTTCCACAACCTTACAGTCAATATCCCACATGTACAGCGTGGTTTTGTAGGACTTTTAACCTATCCGAGCTCAATTCCTCTAACTATTTCTTACCTTTTTGGGAATTTACACCCAAGGATGGTTACCCTCAATAAAGAACCATATCTCAATCCGTCACTACCCAATTGACCGGACAAGCCATCAAACGTACCAGTAGGATTATCGGTGATAATATCCTTCAGAAGCTACCAGTGCGCCCATACACACGAATAATCCTTGGGACAACATCACAAGTACCCTTTCCAACAAACTGTCGGATTTCCAGTGACAACACCCTTCGAAAGCTATCTGTGCGCCCATACACACGAATAATCCTTAGGAAGCCATCACGAGAATCTTTTCCATGGTATACATGCACAATCAATCATAACCCTGTTACACATGTATAATCCATCATATGTCAGCAAGAAAAATAAGGTCATTCAACACCAATATTCATGTCACAAACTCCCAATACGTGTGAGGTCACAACCCCATGTCAAATGGTCCAATCCTCAATCAAATATCTATAGAAAACAGTCAAAGGTTTCCATCGGTAGGCTCACTAGTGTACCGGTGCCTACCGGTGGGCAAAACAAAGCTGAAAAGTGGTCCCTGTCAATAGACTCACCAGTGAACCGGTGGGGACCTCTGTGATTATGATCTCACTATCGGCAGCTCCACTGGTTTATCGGTGGGTGCCGATGGATCGCGATCTGGGTATTTTTCTTGGTTCGTGAATCCCAATTTTTTTTGTATCCAAATCAATTCATAATGACTATTGGGATCAATATTCATCAAGATAGCAATAAACCACAAAACAAACCATATCCAAACAATTTATTAACATAATAATCAAGTCTAACATGAATCAATACACATATAAATCTGAAATCAATCATATTAACATATTAGATCTACCTAGCATGATCAAACACATATATTAACATTAGCAATCATCCTACACTTTAAATCAAACTCTTGGAGATCATAACATGCATTAAAATCACACAAAATCGACCCCGAAATCCCAAGAAACTATATAGGAAATGCAACTTAACTTAATCTTGATCCAAAGTTCGATAAACTATGATTCTACCCTCTTCTAATTCCATATCCAGCCGCAGCCTCTCTCTCTCTCT
>JAUPMG010261983.1:0-20390 GCA_031762675.1 Pachysandra terminalis
AGAAATACGAGGTGAAGGTGACGCTTGGACTGGATAACCCATGAAATTGGAAAAATCTAGTTCGGGTCGTTACATAAATATAGGTGATCCTTAAGTTGATTTAGGTCATTTCATGGAGTCATATTACAAAACCTAAGGAGGAAGGGGGCCTCAGCTGCCGGACCCTAAAAGAGGTAATGATTAGCTTACAATCTAAAATTGTGTGGAATATTCTAGATCGGAAATCTCTTCTTGCCAAACTTATGCATAGTAATTATATTAAAGATGCCTCCCCTTGGAGTTTAAACCAGTTTGGGAAGATATCTGAACCTTGGACGAGGTTTCTCAACTGCAAAGAGACTGTTCTAGACAACTCTCTTTGGCTTATTGGTAACGGTATGGTTTCTTTTTGGCATGATCCTTGGCTTGACATTGGGCCTCTCGCTCCCTTTTCTGTGCATGGAGTAGTGGCTAGCCATAATTTTTTGGTTAAAAATGTCCTCTATTCTAACCATTGAGAAGAAGTTTTTTTCTTCATAATAACTTGCCTCCATTTATTGTTAGGAAAATATTATCATCCATGATTAACATTGATTCGGATCCTGATAAAATTGTTTGGAAACTAACAACTGATGGTAAGTTCAGGTCCAAGTCTATATGGGAAACAATTAGGGTTCCAGGTAATTCATGGATTTGAGGGAAATACATTCCTACTAAGATCAGTTGTTTCATGTGGAAAATGTTCAAGAATGAAATCTTGGTGGATGCTAGAGTTAAAATGGTTGGTATCAAGCTCCCCTCCAAATGTGTATGTTACAGAACACACAAAGAGGAAGATCTGAATCATCTTTTTTCCTATAGCGAGTTAGCATCAAATATTTGGAGGTATTTTTCCCCTCTTTTTAATATGAATTATCTGAAGAGACAACTTATTCTAGATAGAATTCGATTTTGGTTTGCCTCTAGCAACATCAAGACCCAGATCGATGTATTAAGAAGTATTATTCCAGCTATTATTATTTAGGAAATCTAGCTTGAAAGATAGATGGTTGGAAGGAAGAGAGCAATTGCAGGTGAGGGGTCATCTTCCTAGGTTCGGGCTGATGCCGATCCTCAATTGGCTGGAGTGTACCAGATTTTGGGAGAAATGGCAGCTCTCCAAAGGGATCAGATGGAGAGGCAGGCCAGTGCCAAGCAGAGTACAGTGATAGGAACACCTGTAGTGTGGTTGGAGAAGTTCAAGAAACTTACTCCACTAGTGTCTAAGGATTTAGGGGAGCCACTCCAGGCCCAAAACTGGTTATTAGACATAGAGCGAGTGTTTAGGACCATGGGGTGTCCGGATGTCCAAAGAGTGTCTTTAGCCACCTTTATACTAAAGGGTGAGGCACTCCACTGGTTGTTCATGGTGATACGGAACCTAGAGAGTGTGATCATGTGAGAGATATTTAGGAGTCAGTTCCTAGACACCTACCTTCCTAGTAGGTATAGGAGGCAGATGGCCGCAGAGTTTATGAAACTAGAGCAAGGTTCACTCACTGTTGCACAATATGGGACCCAATTCGCAATTGACATTGTCAAATAGTATTATTTTCAAAATTTGCCAATGGTTGCGAGAAATTTCAGGTATGATCAAGTTTTCTTGCGAATTAAATTTCACTAAACTTCTTTCTTTGGAAGCTTTGTTTACTACTGTGTTTTTACACAATAAGAAAGTCATCATTCCGGTTAAATGGCTAAGGCTTGCTCAAGGTATGATCAAATTGAACGTGGATGGTGCAGCGAAAGGTAGTACTGGCCTAGCTGGTGGAGGAGGCATTTTTAGAAACTCTGAAGGAGAATTCCTATTTGGATTCTCCCACTTTTATGCCACGAAAACCAACATGGAAGCCGAAACTCGCGCCTTATTTGCTGGTCTATGCAAAGCGGTGGATAAAGGAATCTTCAATCTTTTGATGGAAACAGATTCCAAGGTGTTGGTAGAGATTATTAATGGGCTGTCTTCCTACCCTTGGCCAATTCTTCACTGGATGAAAAGAATCCTACAGTTCATGCCTCCTAACATTGATCATATCTATATGGAAGAAAACTCTGCTGCGGATTCTTCGGCGTCTTATGCATGTTCACCTCGTACTAGTCAATTTTTTTAGAACAAAGATGCTCTCCCTGTGGATTGCAAAATTGCGCTTAGGATGGATAAGAGCAGCCTCTTTAATCGTAGGAACTTCAAGGGCTAAGTTTGTCAGCTCATTTTTATGGTATTAGAGTTGGTTTGTGATATCCTTATTTATTAAAGGAGGTGTTATGCCATGCATTTAGGTTTGTCTAGATTGAGTTGTGTTGTACTTGCATTTGGGGTAAGGTTCATATGTCCCCCCCATGAATTTTTACCTATTCTAATATACAGGTCGGGGTCGTCGCTTCAACCCCCCTCCCTCTGTTGGAGTGCTTCTAGTCGCTACGACCAGAGGGTATTAATTTAAAAAAAAAAACAGTGGTCTTAATTAATTTGGATTATGGAATAGAAATATTGTTTTGACCCATTAGGGCATTGGTTGTAATTACTTTCTGTTGGTATGGAGAATTGTTTCTGTTTATACTCAAGGAGTTTATGGTTTAAATTTTATAAGACTTCTGTTATATCTAGTTATGCTCTATTGGACCATGATGTATGGCTTAGATGGTTTGGCCACATCCAATGTTTGGATTTGAAGGCCATTCCCTTTGAAATCCTTGAGATTCCATATCTCGGATTCGAGGTGTGACAGATTGGTATCAGAGATCTAGGTTTAAGTCATGAATCTAGAGATTCAAGAGTCTAGCAAAATTTTTAGGAAAGAAAATAGAAACATGTTAACCTAGGAATCACATCCGTGAAATGTGTGTTGGGTTGTTCTTGCAATTGTCTGATATTGTGTGAATACTGTGTGGTGTGCCTTATATGCTTATATATATATATATATATAACTACTAAGCATTATACTTAGAGACTTGTTACGTGTGTGTAGATTGCCGGAGGTAGAAGAAATCAGGCTGCGAGTGAGGGTTCATCTGGAGGGGATGTTGATCCTCAGCTAACAGGGATCTATCAAGTACTGGGAGATATGGCTGACTCACTCCAGAGAGAGCAAGATATGAGACAGACCAACTAACTCAGAGAAATAGAGGGGGAATGTCATGGCTGGAGAAATTCAAGAGGTTGTCACCACCATCATTTGATGGAAGAGAGGAACCAATGTGGGCTCAAGACTGGATGCAGGAAATTGAGAAAATATTCCGGGCTGTGGGTTTCCAGTAGACCAGAAGGTGCGGCTGGCAGTGTTCATGCTAAAAGGAGCAGCCCATCATTGGTGGGAAATGGTCGAGAGAGCCCACGGAGAAGTAAACGACTGGCAGGCATTCAGAAGACAACATTCAAGACTATAGACGGACACTATGAGTTCGTGGTGATGCCTTTCGGGTTAACTAATGCTCCTATGGCATTCATGGACACGTTACACCGAGTATTTAGGCCTCATTTGGATCAGTTTGTGGTGATCTTTGTCGATGACATTTTGCTTTATTCTAAGTCAAAGGAGGATCATGAAGAACATCCAGGCATAGCATGGAAGACACTTTTGGAGCATAAGTTGTATGCCAAATTCAGTAATTGTGACTTCTAGAAGGACAAACTTAAATTTTTGGGACATGTGGTGTCCAAGTCCGGAATTTCAGTAGATCCTTCAAAGGTGGATGCAGTATTAAGTTGGGAGAGACCTAAGAATGCGGTTGAAACTCGAAGTTTCTTTGGGCTAGTAGGATATTACCAGAGATTCATAGAAGGCTTCTCTACAATTTTGACACCAGTGAAAAATTTGACAAAGAACCACAACAAATATTCTTGGGATGATAAATCTGAGACTGCTTACGAGGAACTCGAGAAGAAGTTAACTCTAGCCCCTGTGATATTGATTTCGGTCAGCGGAAAGAAGTTAATAGTTTATATAGACGCCTCATTGATGGGTTTGTGCTGCGTGTTGATGGAAGAGTGACAAGTGGTAGCCTATGCATCTAGGCAACTCAAGGCTCCCACTACCTGTATGAAGAAGATTTCGAGCTCTTCACTGATCATAAGAGTTTGAAGTAATTGTTCACTCAGAAGGAGCTGAAAATGAGGCAATGGAGGTGGATGGAGTTAGTGCACGGCTATGAAAATACACTTCAGTATCATCCGGGGAAAGCAAACATGGTCGCAGATGCTTTGAGCATGAAGCCTTGGAATACATTGGCCTGTTTAATAAGGCAACAACATAGCTTAGTGGAAGCTTTTAGTCCCTTGAACATCAGATCCGATGGGAAGAAAGGTGATGAACTACTATTTAGTTTTGTGGAGAGGCCATCCTTATTGGACAGAATTTCAGAAAAGGCAGAAATCAGATCAAAATTTACAGTTATTGGCAGCAGATGAGACAAAGCCTGATTGTTTAGTACAGGTTAATTGGGTGATCAGAGTTTGGGGTAGACTTTGTGTTCCCATTGATGAGTCGATACATAATGAAATTTTAGAAGAGTTTCACAAGTCTAGATATTCTATTCATCCGGGAGGTACTTAGATGTACCGTGATTTAAGGAAAATATACTGGTGGTCAGGAATGAAAAGAGATATAGCTTAGTTCGTAACATGGTGGCTTACTTGTCAGAAAGTCAAGGCAGAGCATATGAGGACAGCTGGATTGCTTCATCCATTACCTGTCTCAGAATGGAAGTGGGAGCACATAACCATGGACTTCATCATAGGATTTCCCAAGTCCAAGACTGGAAATGATTCTATCTAGGTGATTGTAGATAGATTGAGCAATTCTGCTCAATTTTTACCGGTATGGGTTACAGCATCTAGAGATGAATTGGCACAGTTGTACATTAAAGAGATAGTGAGAATACATGGGGTGCCGGCAAGCATTGTTTCTATTCAGGATGCTAGATTTATATCTGAATTTTAGGCGAGCTTATAGAAGGCTTTGGTCACACAAATAGATTTCAGTACAACCTTCCACCCACCGACGAATGGACAAATGAAAAGGGTGAATCAAATACTAGAGGGCATGCTTAGAGCCTATGTGCTAGATTTCAAGGGAAGTTGGAGTGACCATCTCCCTTTGGCTGAATTTTTGTATAATAACAGTTTTCAATCAAGCATCGGCATGGCTCCATTTGAGACAATTTACTGGAGGCCATGTAGATCACCTGTATGTTGGATAGGAGTGGGGGAGAGTAGTGTGCTTGGATCGGAAGTCATCCAAGAAACTACGAAAAACTTGAAAATCATTAGAGAAAGGTTAGTAGTAGCTTAGAGTCGTCAAAAGAGCTACGTAGACCATAGAGGACGAGAACTAGAGTTTGAAGTTGGTGATCATTTGTTTTTGAAGGTTTCACCTATGAAAGGTGTCATGAGGTTTGTGTCATGCCCCGAAACTCATGGCACAAATCCCTATGCGAGCAGAACGAATCTCGAAGTGAGACCTTCAAGTTCCAACCGTAGAACGTGGATCACGGTATCAAAACCAAATTATAAAAGTAATAAAGATCACTTTAATTAAAACTCAGAGTGCGGAAGCTAAATAAAATTTATTACATCATACTGACTTCAGAAGAGTCATAAACTTCATATAAATAAAGGAATTAAATACAAGACTTGTTCCTATTACATCAAAATCATTCATGAAACATAAACGTATTGTTCAACCAAAATGAAATCAAATTCAACAACTAGTCTAAGTCAATCCTTAACAAATCCCAACATGCAACATAATAAGTCACGTGAGCTTGGAATGCCCAGTAAGACCATATTTGTCACCAATCCCCATGAAATATCATAGTATGAAATCAAATACAGTAATCGGCAATTACGTTAAAGAGTAATCATGACATATGGAGATAAATGAATGAGATGGAGTATGAGATGAGTGTATATCAAACAAATGCTCTTTATGGCATGCTCAAACAAGAGAGTACATGTGAAAGTACAATGTTATGAACTATCACACCCCAAGTCCGAGATATAGGATCTCGAGGATTTGCAAGGAATAACCTTCGGATCCAATATATGGATGCGGATAGCCATTCACAATAATACAACCATCACATGGTTAATCAAAGTTAACGACATAAACCAGCGGAAGTCTGAACAAATTAAAACTTTTAACTCAACTAATATCAGTTAAGTTCAATCCTACATAATCCAGATATATCTAGTCTATTACATCATAAATGCCCTCATGGGTCAAAACCATAGTTAATGTAAAAACTAAATAATATCCATTGAATTATTTCAAGTATCTGAATCCAAAGATAATAAAATCATCTCTAAGGACAAATTCCTCTCCCGACCCACGTACTACTCGAACTGATCGCCTGTTTCAACATAAGGGTGTGCCACAGGCTAGTAGGGAAATCCAAAGAAAGTACAATAATTATTTCCATAGATTTATAACAATACAGATTAATTCACACAAATTAACCAAACAGATAATACATCACTCACAGTGTAATAGCATGCTCATTACCATATTAAACATACTGTTTAATAAGTACATCACATAACACATTGTAATTCCATTACATTTCAACAATAAGTATCAATCACATAATTCCATTATATCTGATAATAACACACATAGTCATATCACACCATAATAATTATCCACATAGTCCCACCATGACAAGTCATAAAGTCCACATGATCCCATCATGCATTAACACCAAATCCACATGGTCCCACCATGCCTCAACACACAGACTAGATGATCCCATCATGCATTGACAAACATACCACATGGTCCCACCATGCCTTAACATACAGTCCACACTGTCCCACTATGTCTCAACACGCAGTCTACATCATCCCATCACGCATTGAAAAATATACCACATGATCCCACCATGCCTCAACATACAATCCACATGGTCCCACCATGTCTCAAAACACAGTTCACATTAACACTCGCATTACAACCAATCCTCAATGAAAGTACACGCAAACATTCACTTTAAGTCAAACATATGCAAATGATTAATGATGTATGAAATGATGCAAGCATGCACAATGAAATACAGATGATGATGCATATACAAGAGTAATTAGGCTCAGCATAGCCACATGATCATTCAACAATCAATCCATTCTTTAAGAGACTTGCACCCACGGTAGAATGCCACCATTCATTCTTTAAAGGACTTGCACCTCACCGTAGAATGCCACCATTCCTATTCTTAAGGGACTTGTACCTCACGGTAGAATACCATCATTCCATTCTTTAGAGACTTGCACCTCAAAGTAGAATACCACCATTACAACTATTCTATTGTGAGCTCATTTAGAGTACACCCCATCACAATGATAACCAGTGAATGCTCCCAGCACCACTCACATATCATATACAGGTCAGACAACATAGTCAGTCACACTGACAACCAATGGATACTCCCAGCATCCCTCACACATCATGCATAGATCAGACAACATAGTCAGTCACACTAACAACCAGTGGATACTCCCAGCACCACTCACACGTCATACATAGATCAGACAACATAGTCAGTCACACTGGCAACCAATGGATACTCCCAGCACCACTCACACATTAATTACAAGTCAAATATCACATGCAATCACATTGACATCTAGTGGATGCTCCCAACACCACTCACCCATTAATTATAGATCACAGAAGAATTCCTTAGAGTCACAATCAAGTCATATCACAGCATATACTACCATTTCATATTGAAAATCAAGAGAACTACATGCTTCCTATCATAAGACCGTGATTGTTCATTTTGCAAACAAACAAACATCACACACATATCCAAAACCTCATATGGGAACTTCCTATAAAATTTGGGGTCATTTGGAGTTCGGTAGATGCTCGGTACATGTCGAGCTTCCTACTGAAAAATCTTGTTAGATGATCTCGGTACATGCTGAGTCTTGATAGATGTTCCAGAAACTTTAAGGGTCTCAATAAATTTACTATTTTTCCTAGGGCTTCGTGCCCAGACATTCACAATCATGTTTTTACACTTTTTAGCATTAATTCATTATTTTATATGACCATTAAGTCAATCAAATCCTAATACACAAAACCTACTACATATTCATGGATTTGCATCATCACAAACCTCAATTATCAAAGATATAGATTCATAATATCATGGTCTTTTCTACACATATTATTCAATACAAACATGAAGAACGTCGTATAATCATCAATACATGAATTTGATCACAACATCATTCAATCATGCATATCATCCTATACACGTATTATTCAATACAAATGTGAAGAATATCATATGATCTCATTTAAATATGGATCATATCATGCTTAATCATTGAATCATGCAAATCACCTATATATATATATGTCTATAGCATCATCATAGATCTATGAACATAGCTACCGTAAAATCTAAGGAGAATCCCTACCTCTTACCCGAGTTCCCAATCCGCAGCCTAGTAATTATCTTCTTCAAGCTTTACCCGCCTTTTTATGGCTTGTTTTACCAAGGTCTTTCTTTCCTTCCTCTCTTCTTCATCTTCTTCATATCCTTCATCCTCTTCATCTCCTTCCTTCTTTTCTTTTCTGGTTCTCTTCTTCCTACAGTAAATCTTCATTTTCTTTTCCTCTCTCTCTATTTTCTCTTCCTTCCCTCTAGGCCTTCTCATCTTATTTTTTTTCTTTAGGATTCTCTCTTCTTCTCTTTTCTGAAAACAAAACCCTGAATTCCTTTTTCCTTTTTGGTTTGGTCGTATAAAACTAGGGAGAAGTCTCCTTCTAATCACTTCCTTGTTTAGAGGAATTTGATTCCTAATGGGAAGTGATTTCCCCCTTAATCATCTCCTTTTCAAAATTTGAATTTTAAATTCCCTAATTAGAGAATCGTCCATAACAGAATTTAATTCTAGTTTCCTTTATTAATCTTATTATTTATTCTAAATACTTATTTAAATGGGTTCCCTATGGATATCCTATTGGATCTCTTATTGGGTCTTAAGTCCAGTCCAGTTTACATAAGAGTTAAGGTCTAATTCAAATAGAAGGTCCAAGCCCAATTCTTTTGATTTTTATTTAATTATATAAATTAACATGTTGTTTTCTAAAATTACCAATTGATCCCATTCAGCCATAAGTCTTGCAAATAATTCAGATGTGTAATTAGCAGATTAATTAGGATTAATTCATTAATTACATAGCAGGGTCCGGGTCATTACATGAACTAAGTTAATGTATCAGGTTAAGTGCCCCTTAATTGCAGCTTCATAATCAAGAACCAATTCAGAACATAGGTCACCAGGAACAGCCGAATGCTCCTCTCTTTGTTCCGGGTGCTAACCCATGGTACGAAGGCCACCACTTGCTGATTTTATGAGTGTCATACTCAAGGTATAACCAACCGTATAGGAATTCGCTGAATCCTACCCTTATTTAAATGGGGGTTATCCCATTGGTACAGTCAACCTGCACCCCGCAGGTGATCCTTACTAGTTTAAGTGGAGATTTCAACCCATAGGTGTATAGTCAACCTTTAGGGAACCTCGCAAGGAATCCCCCCGACTTGTCCTCCCAGGCTCACTTAACAATTCACATCAACTTAGTATGCATGAAACTACTCAATACAAAACTCTATCTGTCGTTGCCTGGTTGACCGGACAAGCTAATCAGTTCACAACTCTATCCGTCGCTACCCAATCAACCGAATAAGCTAATCAGTTCCCGTATCAGTAGGATTTCCAGTGATAACATCCTTCGGAAGCTATCCGTGTGGCCATACACATGAATAATCTACCGGATGCCATCATGGGTATCCTTTCCACATAGCTGTAGGGTTTCCAGTGATAACATCCTTCAGAAGCTATCCGTGCGCCAGTACACAAATAATCTGCATGATGTCATCACGGGGTACCCTTTCCATGAATACAAACCAAACCAAAAGAATACTTTAGTCTATGTTCCAATTACCAAACACATGGAGACGCAACCCCAAGTCACGGTCTAGTGTGCAGGGTAAGGTATGCCATGGAGATCAAAGTTGGTACCCCGCAGGTGGATCCAAGTCCATTGACTTTCCTTTGATTCCAAAAGACCATATTTTATCCACTTGACACAAACCCCCAACCAAACCACCTAAAATCATACACCTGTCCCATTGATATAACCATGTCAGTAGCACCACTAGTGTGCCGGTGCCTACCGGTGGGGTTAGTGCAGTGTAAATCATGTCCCTGTCAGCAGTACCACCGGTGTACCGGTGCCTGCCGACAGACATGTCTATGTGTTTTTCTTCTTCTGTTGACAGCACCATCGATGTACCGATGACTACCGACAGACCATTTTATGCCGAATTCCATCCCCTGTCAGCAGCACTACAAGTGTACTGGTCTCTGCTGACGGGTCACAATTCTGGGTAATTTTGAACTTAACAAACGATCAAGATTTTTTTAAACAAATCGGATCATCTTTCCTTTGAAAACATGTTTCACAAATAGGAGAAGCAACCATGACATTTATAAGAAATCATACAGAAAATGGACTTACAAAGCTTGCTCCGATATGAGACCTAGCCCGGTTATCTTCCTTCTTCACCTTTTCTTCTTCCCTTCTTCTCTTTTTCCTCTTTTCCCTTCTTTTTCTTCCTCTTCCTTGCACTAGACGGCTAGGGTTTGGTTCTCCCTCTTTAATATCTTCTTCCTAATCACCCACAAGGAACTCTCTTAACTTATGTCTTATGAGATGAAAGGTGAGGGAGGTAATTATGGAAACTCCCTTCCATCTCCCACACATTCCATCCCATGAACACCCACCATCCCACAAGCATTTCCACTTTTGAATAGGTTTTATAATTGTAGATTCTTCCCTCATAATTTATTCTTATTATGCTTTAACCCCAACATAATATATTTGTTTAATAATTAACCCATTGCTCATTTAGTCTATGAATCATCACCATCAATTTTTAGGAAGATTACCAACTAGTTTCTATAAATTCTTTTTGATCATTATTATCATTTAGAAATATTAATTATTGCGGTTAGGTTATTAGGATCCACTTCCCTTCTCTTCTAATTTGAACCTAGTGTAAATTACTAATTTAACATTGGGTCAATTCTGGGTCCACATGATCTCTGGACCAAGCCCACTAATCCAGTCCAAGCCCAACTTACTTAAACATATCATTATTTTTATTTGTCAATAATTCACATAAGGGTCCAGTTTTTCTTCCATACTTATTTAATTACTTCACATAATTACCGACAAGTTATTGTAGAGATTTTATAGGTTTAGGTCATTACAGTTTGGCAAGAAAGGGAAACATGCACCTCGCTTTAGCGAGCCAATTGAGATATTAGAATGCCTGGGTAGTGTTGCCTATCGTCTCGCACTACCACCTCAGTTAGGGGCAGTTCATAATGTTTTCCATGTATCGATATTGAGGAGGTATGAACCGGACCCATCACACGTGATAGACTGGAAGGAACTACCACTTAAGGAGGATGTATCCTATGAAGAGTCTCCCGTGAGAATTATGGATCGAAAGGAACAGATATTGAGGACAAAGACTATTTCGCTTGTGAAGGTGCAGTGAAATCACCATGATGAAGCCGAAGCATCATGGGAGCTTGAGTCTGAAATCCAAAAGCGGTATCCACCACTATTCCTGAATCGAGGTATGTACAATTTTGGGACGAAATTCTTTTCAAGGGAGGTAGATTGTAGTGACATGGACCCTAAATCATAAATAACATGATTTAATTATGATTTAAATACTATTAATCTTGAAGACAGATTTACAATGAACCATAGGGCTTGATTTGAATAACAGAAGTTATTTATAATTTAGTGAAAATATTGGGAAGCTTACGTAAGTTTTTAAATTTCAGGAAATTAGGGCCTTGGGTCCAACATGTAAACTAGAGTGGACATGGGCTAGAAGTATAGCCCATAGGATAAGGTAAGGGTAGAAGGGAATTTGGCTGGATTGAATCACACGACCAAAGGAGGAAAAGAGGAGGGAAAAACCAGATTTGATAGTGCTTTCGACCATAAAGAGAAAAGAAGAGAAGAAGAAAAGAAAGAGAAAGAGAAAAAGAAGAAGAGGAAAGGGAAAAGAAGGCTAGGTAAGAACTGTGGTGATCTTCAAGTTCCTAAAGTTGCAAAAAAAGCTTGGGAAGAGAGAGGTAGGAGTTTCATTGGTTATTATTCTAGTCATTTTCATGGAAATATGAAATATGATAGATATAATAATTTATGATAGCGATGCATGAAAATTAGAGAGTTAATTTAGGATCTTTGATTTGTTTGTATGAAATGTACATGGATTGATTTGTATGCCTATAACATGATCCAATGATGATATAATGACCTAATGTGTGATCGAATACTTATAGATGTATTTGATGTATAAAATGTTAGAAAGGATGAGTTGTTTATGAAAATTGTGATTTATGGATATGTAAATTGTATTTTTATGTTGGACCATGATTGGTACGAATTTAAATGAATTTTGGGGATTTTTCTAGGTTGGCACGAACTTCGGTCGAACCTAGGGTCAACCGAAAATCACAAAAATAGTCTGAAATCCCTAGACCGACACCCAAAGTTGAGGAGGAACCAAAAATTAGAAACCGAAGTTTTTGGTCTGACTCAGGGTCGACCGAAGCCCAATAGCTCCTATTTTGAGTGGGTATCTTGGCCGTGGCCTGGTGAGGTTGAGTATGATGTTAGTTTTTCTTAGGAAAGCGTTTATGTATATTTGTGATACGAATGGTTGCTTCTATTTTGGTTTCCTATGACCTATTATGATCTGTTTTATTCTATGGGACTATGTGGAGTGTGATACATGTGTAATATGGTGGTGTATGAGGTGTTTGTACTATGGATATGTTTAGTGTGTGGATTACTTGTGTTTTATATGAGGTCCCTTGTGAAGGTATTATGTGTAAGTTTTAAGGGTGATCCTAGAAGGTTCACTGTGTTATTTTAGAGCTCCCCAAGGGAGGAGGGTCTAGTAATCTAAGTGTGTGTGTTTCAGAACTCCTAGGAGGGTCTGATATATTTGTATTGGAATGAGTCTGTTTCGGGCGATTTCAACCATGGGTTAACTTGTTCCCTAAATGGAAATGTCGAGGTTCTACCATAGTTAACATGTCCCCTAAAATGATTGTGGGTGGTTTCTTCCATGAGTTAACTTTTTCTCAGAAATGAATTTTATGGTGTTTTCCTACCTTTGGGTACCCAATCCCTGAAAGGAAATGGTTAGTTGTGTGGTGGCACATTCCTTGGGTAAAATTACCTGAAGTAGATGTGAGTATGATTTCCTGGTTAGGCTAGGCCTACCAACCCTGCATTGCATACCTTTCATCATTTTCACTCCATCATGAGCATTGTGACTCATACCATTCATCTCATGAGCATTCTTGTATGCGTTTGTCATTTCAATACTTGATTGCTACATGTTTGTGTTCATGTTCATTGATTGTGTGTTTGTGATTTAGACAGATTTTGGTGATTGGATGTTGTGCGTATTCATGAATGGGAACCATGAGAATACTAGATTGGTGAGAAGTGTCTCAGCATGATTAAGATCACGAGGTTATTGTTTTATGAGAAGTCTTTCAGCATGATTAAGATCATGAGGTTATTGTTTTATGAGAAGAGTTTCAGCATGATTAAGATACGAGGTTATTTTTTTATGCGAAGTGTTTTAGCATGATTAAGATCATGAGGTTATTGTTTTACGAGAAGTGTTTCAACATGATTAAGATCATGAGGTTATTGTTTTATGAGAAGTGTTTCGGCGTGGTTAAGATCATGGGATTATTGTTTTATGAGTTGTGTTTCAGTATGATTGTGATCATGAGGATGTAGGATTATATGATAGTTATCTTTAAAATGATTGTGTTTTGTAGTGATGGTGTGTGAGAAAGTTATGAATTGCCATGTTTATAAATATGATATTGGAGCATGTGAGTACTATGATTATTATTATGAGAATGGTTATTATTATGAGATTGGTTATATGTTTGTTAACAATAATGATTGTCATATATAGGTATTGTGTGGAATTGCATGAATATAAAAGTTATTGTATGAATGTAAAAGTGGTTAGAGGAGTTTCCTTGGATTTACACAGTACACATATCTACAATTAAATATTGTTATTTTTACACACTCACACCTTTTGTTTTTCCGTAAAATGTATTATTTACCCTATGTTTAATTTCACATTTAAATCATACCAAGATAATTTCTTTTGTATATTACACAATAATAATAAACAACATTTCCTTATTATATCATATTCGATTATAATATGTTTTCTCTCAAAAGTCATCATTATAATTCATGTTCAATTCAATCTTAGTAATATCAAATAGATTTTAATCACTAATATAAGTAAATATTTTATTCAGTTGTGTTTTCATTACTTATTCCTTTATTTGTATACCTGTCTAATTCCTCTTTATTTTCAAGGAATTTGAGTCAATGCATTTGCAATTGCATTGTCTCCAATTTCTGGAAAATAATTGTTTTAGTATCATCATTAATTTTATAGAGATATCCATTAATCGATTATATGTCTTTGATTATGATGACTTTTAAAGACAAGGTAATCCAATATACTAATCATAGTTTCATCCTTATAATGCACTTCAAGACTTTTCAGAAGTAGAGGTACCCCTACTCCAAATTGTCTATCCAGCATTATTGATACAGACATACACCAATGCAACCCTACTCAAGATCGAGCAGTTAACACATAACACTTAGCATGAAGCTTATGATTCTTATAAGTAAAATTCTTAGGCCAACATGTCTCTAAACTTAAAGTTTGACAGTCCTATATAGGTATGCACACACGTACTACATGCAAGCATAAAAGGCACACCACTCCAAAATAATCAACAATGTCAAACAATTACAAGAAGCACTCAATGCACAATCCAAAGCATTTCACAAGGAGTGCGCACTATAAAACAATCACAGCATTCACAAAATTCAGCAAGCCAATCAGGTTATACTCACAACAAATCTCAAGTGATTCCTACGTTTACTTGTCTCTATGTTTCTTCTTCGACCTAATTAACTTGATAGCCTCTAGATCTCCGACCTAGAGAAATTAGAGCGTGTAATCACCAATCACATTTAAGAAAAAGGTATATTATTGATGTACTTACATCATACCAAATAATTTACAAGAAATCACCCATCAAGGATTCATAGAAGCGAATTCTAGCTTAACAAGTTTCTATATTATCGTCCTAAGGTCTCACTATACTCTTGTATAGACTCTAGCTTTACTGCTTACAGCAATCACCTAAGTAACTATCACAATTTACCACATAACTAATATTCAACATTTATTTCAATGTAGTTGATACCAGTCAGACAATTCACAAGGGACAATTAGTTCAAACAATCCACATGTAGCACTCCAAATACTTTTCACATATCGGCACATAAACTTACGACACTACTTAATCACATACTATATCAAAGTATATTTCATAAAATACACAGCTGTGGCTCCTAAGTTCACATGTTTCTAGGTTTTCAACATACCTTAAGACACACAAAAGCCTAGACAACTTAAACCTAGAGCTCTGATACCACCTCTGTCACGCCTGAAAACCGAAATATAGGATCTCGAGGATTCCAAAGAACTGACCTTCGGATCCACCACGTGGATATGGATAACCAACCACATAATTAACCCAAACCTGGTTGCATCAACGTCACAATAATAAAATTTATAGTGGATGTCTCTCATGAAATTAAAACCATAGCTCAACTAAACAAATCAAGCTATCACCCTCAAATAAAGTAATCCAAATAATCTCTATTACATTTTCTGCCCACCAGGGATCAAACAAATAAAATAAAACTGAATAAAGTAAAGTCATGTAATCTCAAAAGCAAAAGTATCTCAAGCACCATCTTCTCTCCAGCGAGCCAAGATCAAACAAATTGATTACCTGTAGAGATAAGGATCAATCGAAGCCTAGTAGACAAATCCAATGAGACTACAATATCTACCTTTATGCATGCATAACAATATGATTATTTCATGCATATCAACCATCATATAATATCACAGTCGAATGTATGTTAATCATATCATCATACTAAATCTCACATATTACTATGTACACTACAATCATCATATGAAAACTCTATTCACATGGAAACCATACAATATCATATTATAACCAGTCAATAGTTCACAATCTCATAGTCTTACTATGTTAAGGCTACCCATATGATCCCATCATGTTTAAACATATTCTATATGGTCTCACCATGTTCCAAACAAAACATTCATACATTCATACACATGGTCCCACCATATGACACAACAACAAAGATCACAACAATCACATAATCTCACTATATTCCACAATAAATACTACATGGTCCCACCATGCTACGGCCAATCAATCACATAAACAAACATCACATGATCCCACTATGCTACAGCAAATCAAACACATAGACAAATACTTCATGGTCCCACCATGCTACGGCCAATCAAACACATAGACAAATACCACATCGTTGCACTATGCTACGACCAATCAACCACAAGGTCCCACCTTACTACGACCAATGCGACACACTCACAATCACAATCACAATCAATTCAAGCAAATCATAATGAATATGCATCACAATCAACTCAAACACATGTGCAATGCAATGCAAGTGTTTGATGCAAAATGAAGTGAGATGAACTGCAATGCAATCCTTTCCTTTAGGGACTTTCACCCACGGTGGAATACACCCATGTCATGCCTTTCCTTTAGGGACTTTCACCCATGGTGGAATACACCCATGCCATGCCTTTCCTTCAGGGAATTTCACCCACGGTGGAATACACCTATACCATGCGTATCCTTTAGGGACTTTCACCCATGGTGGAAGCTCACCTATCCATGATCATAATTCAATTCATACAATCATTCAGACACAATCAACATTCACAAAGATGGATACTCACTGTACCCTCATCCAAAATACAAGTCAATTATCATCAAGGTAAAACACAAGTCAAACATAAGTCAACATTGGATGCTATAAGCATCATTTAACCAATCAAGTCCTACATGATCATTTCTAATCATACTGATCCTATCTTGAGGTCCTATAATCATATATAAATCCATTGAGTCAATATCACCTCAGGTTCCATCCAAAACAGTCCGATATTCCTGAATTTATGACCTTCCTCTATACCTTTCAAGTTTCAACCAATTCTACAACTTTTGCACACAAACGAACTACATACGCATGTGTACAACTCAACCAGGGATCTTCCCTTAAATTTTATCCCCAATTGGAGCTCGGTAGATCCTCGATACCTGCCGAGGTTGCTACGAAAGTGTAATATGCAGTTTTGAAACCTCTTTAGTGTTTAATTCATAACTATTTTTATACTCATCAGATTGACCTCAAACTTATATCATTGTGTTCCTAACAACCAAGGGAAGCCAAAAAAACAACAATAAAATAAATAATCTACGTTCGGTAGATGCTCGGTATCTACTGAGGTTCCTACCAAAGTTCGGTAGATGTCCTACAAAGGCTCGGTAGAATGCCCCGATAAAGTCTATTCCAAAATATAACAATTGGTTGAAGTCATCCCACTATCAATTCCATAACATATATGTTTTAATTAAAGTGAAGGTATCTACGTATATAAGTTTCAATCACCCTAGTGTGAAATTCTTAACATTCATATCATCACGCTGTTAATCATAATCAATCTTAAATCTCACTGTATGATAAAAAGAACTAGTTTGCAGAGAATGTTCATATGATTATCTACTCAACCAATTTATGATTTTGTTTTACGTTCTCTTTCATAATAGGAAAGTGTTTTCTAAAGTTTATGAGTATCATCTGCAAATATTCCTAACTAGTATAATTCCTATGGTCATATATTTTTAAGCTTCTATTTATCATGATGACATAAACATTACATTGTAACTAATATGGTTAATTGTTATCGTATAATACATTTAACATGACTACAACCACAATACACATTAAGTCGTACACTTTGTTAAATTAGCATTCCAAGTTCTAATAACACTACAGAAGTATTTTTCATAGTACTACCATACTATTCGGTCCTCAACACAACGTTTCATCCTTACAAACAATTCACATAACACTATACAAAGAGTGAAGATGCACACAACACATGTCAATCAATCACTAACACATTCACATCACAAATACACACTTAATGAGACTCACCAACACTCGTGTAACAATCAAATGATGAACACACATAAAGTTGCAATGCACATGAATGGCGTGATGCATAATGCTCAAACGCAAACAAAGAATGAAGATGATAAAACGAATACAATGCAGAGTTATCAAGCATAGCCTAACCATAAAACCATATCAAGAAAACCTACACGTATCACATGGTCACCAAGGACCTCACACAAGACATAAATAATTAACCCACTAGGCATACCCACACTACTAATGTCTCAAGCATACTCATGTTGCACCTACACCATTCATCATACAATATAATTACACAGAGCACTTATCTACAATTCAATATTGTTATTTCTATACACTCACGCCTTTTGTTTTTCCCTAACATGTATTATTTACACTATGTTTAATTTCACATTTAGTTCATACCAAGATAATTTCTTTTGTATATTACGTAATAATAATAACTACATTTGTTTATTTCATATTCAATTGTAATATGTTTTCTCTCAAAAGCCATCACTATTCTTTAAAGTTCAATTCAATCTTAGTAATATGAAATAGATTTTAATCACAAATATAAATAAATATTTTATTCAGTTATGTTTTCATTACTTATTCCTTTATTTGTATACCTGTCTAATTCCTCTTTATTTTCAAGGAATTTGATTCAATGCATTTGCAACTGCATTGTCTCCAATTTCTGGAAAATAATTTGTTTTAGTATCTTAATTAATTTTATAGTCATATCCATCAATCGATTTTATGTCTTTGATTATCATGTCTTTTAAAGACAAGGTAATCCAATATACTAATCATAGTTTCATCCTTATAATGCACTTCTAGACTTTTCAGAAGTAGTGGTACCCCTACTCCAAATTGTCTATCCAGCATTATCGATACAGACATACACCAATGCAACCCTACTCAAGATCGAACAGCTAACACATAATACTTAGCATGAAGCTTATAATTCTTATAAGTAAAATTCCTATGCCAACATCTCTCTAAGCTTAAATTTTGATAGTCCTATATAATTATACGCACACGTACTTCTTGTAAGCATAGAAGGCACACCACTCAAAAATAATCACACAATGTCAAACAATTACAAGAAGCACTCAGTACACAATCCAAACAATTTCACAAGGAGTACGCACTATAGAACAATCACAGCATTCCCAAAATTCAACAAACCAATCAAGTTATACTCACAACAAATCTCAAGTGATTCCTACGTTTACTTGTCTCTATGTTTTTTCTTAGATCTAACTAATTTGATAGCCTCTAGATCTCCCACCTAGAACAATTATAGCAAGTAATCACACAATCATATTTAAGCAAAACGTATATCATTGATGTACTTACACTATACCAAATAATTTACAAGAAATCACCCATCAAGGATTCATAGAAGTGAATTTTAGCTTAACAAGTTTCTATATTATCGTCTTAGGGTCTCATTATACTCTTGTATAGATTCTAGCTTTACTATTTACAGCAATCAGCTAAGTAACTAGCATAGTTTACCACATAACTAATATTCAACATTTATTTCAATGTAGTTCATACCAGTCAGACAATTCACAAGAGACACTAAGTTCAAACAGCCCACATATAGCACTCCAAATACTTTTCACATATATGCACATAAACTTACAACGCTACTTAATCACATACTATATCAAAGTATGTTTCATACAATACAGAGATGTGGCTCCTAGCTTCACATGTTTCTAAGTTTTCAACATACCTAAGACTTCCCAAAGCCTAGACAACTTAAACCTAGAGCTCTGATACCACCTCTATCACGCCTCAAATCCGAGATGTAGGATCTCGAGTATTCCAAGGAATTGACCTTCGGATCCCCCACGTTGATACGAATAACCAGCCACATAATCAACCCAAACCCGGTTGAATTAGAGTCACAACAATAAAATTCATAACGGAAGTCTCTCATGAAATTAAAACCATAGCTCAACTAAACATATTATGCTATCACCCACAAATAAAGTAATCAAAATAATCTTTATTACATTTTCTGCCCACCAGGGGTCAGACCAATAAAATAAAACTGAATAAAGTAAAGTCATGTAGTCTCAAAAGCAAAAGTATCTCAAACACCATCTCCTCTCCAGC
>JAUPMG010261993.1:0-20389 GCA_031762675.1 Pachysandra terminalis
TATTTCAATTTATTTCGATTTTCGGTTTAGTGTAATGTAATTTTGTTTGATTTAGGTTTTACAACTAAACTGAATCAAACTGACCGAATTACACCCCCTATGGTTGACAACAAGGAGAGTCCTAACAGATTTTGACAAACCCTAGTCCGCACCCATAAAAGTCCACCCTATAATATATATATATATATAACATATTAAATTATTTTATTGAAATCACCAAAATAAATAATAGAATTTTTTTTTATGAAATTTCGTTACGGTCCTCTATATCGAAATCATAAAACAATGATTAGTGAAACACATTAAAACTTTTTTTTTATCATTTGTAATTTAATTTGGCACCCGACTAAAAATTCTCTGGTTCCGCTCCTGTATGTTTGTATATTTGTGTCTATATGTGTATTCAATATATAAAATAACATCAATTTTATCAAATTGAATCAAACAGAATTTATTTTGGTTTAGTTCGGTTTCGATCACCATAGTTTCGTTTGGTTCGACCGTGGTTCGGTTTTTGATTTTTTTCAATGTATTTTGGTTTGGTTTGGTTTGACCACTAAATTTAACCAAACTGACTCAATTACACCCCTAACTATCATGACCAAAACATTAATACAACTTGGACATTTTATTTATTTCCGATCTTACTTTTATGAATGAAAGAAAATTGTTGAAATTTGTATCAATGATTTGTAATTTTTGTAAATTATATACACACACACGTGTATATGTGTGTTTTATATTGAAAATAGAATTAAATTTATTAAAATGAACAAAAAAATTGAAGTTTTCAGTTTTATTTCGATTTAATTCGATTTTTGGTTTTATTTATTATAATTTAATTTGATTTTCGATTTTCCAAATCTGTTTCTATTAATCGGTTTCCATTTTTGGTTTTCGGTTTAGTATAATCTAATTCCGCTTGATTAAGGTTTGACAACTAAACCGAACCACACTGACCGAATTACACCCCTAAAGACGAGAATAAGGTGGGTCCTAACGGATTTTAGCAAACCCTAATCCGCACCTATAAAAATCCACCCTATACCAAATCCGACCCTAATCTAATCGTGTTGGCACACCCCCTCATAATCGAGTCGGGATGTCCTAGATACAAAATATTATTTCTTAAATAAAATATTTATTTATTTGACATATTAACCCGCCGCATTGTCATTCCTGCACTCAACCCTATCTACTTCTGATAGGACCGGGTCCGCGTACGTCTCTTTCCTTTCTTGTTTCGTATTAGTGTCGGATATGGATTTCGGCTATTTGGCCCATTCTTGGAAGGAAACATCAAGTGGACGCCGCACCAACTACTTGATGAGCCCCACAAATCAAACGGTTGGAAGGACTTTGCTATCGTTGAAAACACCTTTGATGGTACCATGATCAATTCCATAGGACGTCAATATACCGATGGTGCTAACTTTGACTAAAACAATCAATCAACCGTATCTGCAACAGGACAGGACGAAGCTCGAAGTTATGACCAGTCATAGTTCAACGAAATACAGCGAGCTAAAGTAAAAGAATCTTGAACTCTCGCTACCTGATTGGTCGTAATCATGAAATCCATCATTATAAAAAAAATAAAATAATATGTGCAAATATAATACATATAGGTCCTATGGGTGTTGTTGAGAGTCTGGTTGGTATCATCGTGTCCTTATCGGGATCGGCCAAGACTGATTCTATCCCAAGCCACAATACAATACGCTTATTGTACCGTGAGGTTTTGAATCAAACTAGTTCAATCAATATTGATAGGGATTGGTCGGTACAACTGGTCCAATGATTGATAAACAGTCCAACTGATTCAATGTTTTTTTTTTAAAAACAAAAATTAATAAATGGAATAGTCCAACTGGTATCGACCTAAATAGGTCCCGATCGGTACCGCCGATCCATTTTTTTTTTAAAAAAACAAAAAATTGGGGACCAATTTTTGTACCAGATCTTTGACCGACCGGTACCGTCGATCCAGATCGAGATCGACTGGGACTGGTCCAATCCCAAGACTTTAAACCTTGGTGTTAAGTTGATATCTATTTAGTTACATGACTAAGTTACATATACATAAAAGATTCTATATATCAAGATATACTAAGTTAGATAACTAAGTTACATATACGTATAAGATTCTATTTAAGAAGATGCAAGACTAGCATTAGTAAATGGTAGAAATGAATGTTTATACCTTTAATAAACAGTATAAAAAGCAGTCAATAAATTAAAAAATCGAATGACATCAACACTTTTCATCATGTGATAAGACAAAATACTAATGGAGGTGTGATTTGTGCTAGGGTGTCAATTGGTTCAGTTTAAACCGAAAACCGAACGAACTAAATCAAAAAAGTCAACTGATTTGTTTTTGTCTCTTTTTTTTTTTTTTTTCCATTTTGATTTGGTTATGGTTTAGAAAAGAAAAAACAAAAAAGCAAAATTAATTCAGTTTGGTTTTCGGTTAAGGCTTAGACTATACCAAACTAAACAAAAAATTGAAATATATATATATATATATATATATATGTATATGTATATGTATATATACACACACATATGTATGTATGTGTTATATAGAAAATAGTATTAATTTTGCCAACGCGAATCAAAAAACTGAATTTTTTGGTTTCTATTTTCGTCTGATTCAATTTTTGGGTTTTTGGTTTGGATTTAATTTTCTAAATAGATTTCTATTTTGTTTTGGTTTGATTTTTGATTTAGTGTAATGTAATTCGATTTGATTTATTATAATGAAATTTGGTTTGATTTAGGTTTGACCACTAAACCGAACCAAACCAACGAAATTAATCCCTAGTCTCTATAATATTGTATAAAATATCGGGGTATAAGTAGAATATCAGAAAAGAAAGTTATTTTAAAAAATATAAGTGTTAAGTGAAATTAATCCTATAGGATAGAGAGAAAGATAAATGTGGTAGAGAGAGAGAGTCAAGTTGTTTCGAGGAGAGAGAGGAATCGTTGAGACGTGCTAAAAAAGTTATTTTTTAAATAAAAATAAATAAAATTTACTACGATGACACATCGTCCCTTTACTGCAGTAAAGGGAAGGTTTATCATAATATAGATTTTGACTTTTAGCTTATTAAAATATTTATTTAAATTAAAAGTGTGTTTCGTAACACTTAAAAGGGTAACTTTTTCTAATTACGTAAATCCAATTAAATAATATTTTTAAATAATAAAAATGATAAAAAGAATTTATAAAAATAAATTGGTATTTTTCTGAGTTTAATTGTGTTAGATTATAAGCAACTTAAGAGCATTGGGTGGATTTCTAAACAAAATGATATGTTTCGGGATGATGGTGTAAATAGAATATGGGTAATTCAAGGAAATTATAAAATTTGAATTCAAAAATTGAACGCAAGAGGGATGCGTGGACGACGTAGGTGTCGTGGGATTGGAATGATGAGAGAAAGATGGAAGGTTTCCTTGTTCCTCTCCCTCACCTTCCATCTCATTAGAATCTATTTAGGAGAGTTCTTGTGAGTGTATAAGAAGAAGAGAAGGGTTAGAGCCTAACCCTAGCCATCCATTTTAGTGAAGAAGAAGAAGAGGAAAAAATGAAGAGGAAAAGCTTCAGATCAGACTCTTAGCACACAGAAAGGTAAGTCTCATTTTCTGTACGATCAGCTTGCAACACTGTGTTGATTTTCGATTTGTGAATTATGTTAAAAATGCATGATTTATCCGTTTGATTCGTGTTAATTGATGGTTCATGTGTTTCGGTTGATTTGTTCATGATTTTAAATGTTTATACTTGTTCTATGCAATTTCGGATTGAGTGATCTTCAATTTTATGGCTTTTGGAGCAAATTATGGGATTCGGTCCCATGTCCCACCGGTAGGCACCGGTCCATTGACCAGGCTGCCAACAGAGATCATTTTGGTTTAGAAAACATAGGTTCCTCACCCTGTCGGCAGTCACTGGTACGCCGACCAGGCTGCTGATAGGGGTATGTTTGAGAAAATACAGGTTATCGAGAGGAGTCTTATGACCCAAACAAGTGTAGTTTTGGTCTATTGGGATCAAGAGAAGGTCTATGGGTTTGTACCAACCTGTGGAGGACCAACTTGAGTCTCCACGGCACACTCCATTTATTTTATAATTGGTATCATAGACCCTTGGTGAAGTTATATCAGGTTTGCAGTTGATTTGGTGTGGTTTGTGCACTGGTTAGGATACTTATGTTGGTTTTTGGCAGATTATCCGCGTGTATGGGTACATGGGTAGTTTCTGATGGGGATTATCATTGGAATCCTAAAGTAATTGTTGCATGCATGCTAGATTGATGTGAATTGTTAAGTGACCTCGGGAGGTGAAAACTTATGATGGTTTTCGGCAGATTATCCTTGCGAGGTTTCTTTGAGGTTGACTATACCTATGGGTTGAGATCCCCATTTAAATAAGTACAGGTTTCTTGCGAGGTCCTATAAGGTTGGCTAGACTTGGGTTATGCCACCCATTATATCAGCAAGTGGTGGCCCTCATACCATGGGTTAGCACCCGGATCGAAGAGGGGGTATCCGGTTACTCCTGGTGACCTATGTCCAGAATTGATTCATGATAGTGAAGTATGATGAGGGTCACTTAACATGAGACGTTTGCTTGGTTCATAACATTGCATACTCTTTTGTATTACATTGATTGAGCATATCATGCAGGGCATTTGAATGATGCATTCTCAAATCATAATGCATTTCATACAAGTATCATAATATGTCATAATTCTCTTGTTACTTTATCTTTTCTATTTATTGTATTCAAGTTTTCGCTAACAGTGTTTTATAAGGATTGGTGATAGATATGTCACTTACTGGGCATTCTAAGCTCACGTGACTTTGCATGTTGCAAGATGAGGTGTGATGGGGATGGATAAGGACTTGAGGCTGTTCTTATCTCATTTCAGTTTTAATACTCTATGCTTTTGTGAACCATGGATAATTTTGGATGCAATGGGATTATGTCCATTTCTTATGTTCTGTATTTATGTTGGGACATGTGACTCTTTTGAAGTCACATAGGCTATGTAATTCATTTTGTTCTGCTTCCATACTCTGAAGTTTAATGAAAGTAGTCTTTAATTACTTTTATTTTTTGTGAATGATACTGTGATCCGCGTTCCATGGTTGGAACACGAAGATCTCACCTCGAGATCCATGATGCCCGCATAGGGATTTGTCCTACCGGTTTTGGGGTGTGACAAATTAGTATCAGAGCAAAGATCATTCAGAGCAACGGTATTCAATTTAAGTTGTATGAGTTAGAGGACAAGTGAACCTAGGAATCACGTAGAAATCTGAAGCTGGGAAGGAGAAATGTAAAAACTTGAACTAGGAATTGTTTGCTGATTGTTGTTTGATAACATGCTTGTTTGCAATATTGCATGATTGTCTGTTTATGTGATCAAGAGGCTATGAGGTGGTGGATTAGAGGGTTTAATGTTTTCTTTGGGTTTGTAGATGGCTGGAAGGAGGAGAGCAGTTGCAGGTGAGGGATCATCGTATATGGTCAGAGCCTACACTGATCCTCAGTTAGCTGGTGTTTACCAGATTCTGGGTAAAATGGCGGCTTCACAGCGGGATCATACGAAGAGGCAAGCCAGATCTGATCAGAGGCAGGTTGTGGGGACTTTGATATTCTGGTTGGAGAAATTCAAGAACCTTACTCCGCCGACTTTCGAGGGTCTAGGTGAGCCACACCAGGCTCAGGACTGGTTTATGGATGTAGAGCGAATGTTTAGGACGATGGGATGTCCTGATGACCAAAGGGTTCCCTTGGCCACGTCCACGTTGAAGGGCGAGGCACTCCACTGGTGGGACATGGTGGAGAGGAACTTAGATGCGGCAATGGCTTGGGAGACATTCCGGAGTCAGTTCATTGACACTTATCTTCTGAGCAACTATAGGTGTAAGATGGCTTCCGAGTTCATGAGATTGGAGCGGGGCTCATATACAGTAGCACAGTATGAGGCTCGATTTGTGATGATTTCGAGATATGCGCCACACATGATAGCGGACGAGAGGGATAAAGCCGCTAAGTTCGAGGAGGGTCTGAGACCAGTTGTGTGGTCTAAGGTTATACCACAGAGACTCAGGACCTACTCTGAGGTTCGGCAGTGTGCACATCATGTCGAGCGGGACCTGGATCAGGCTTCATCGCAGAGAGAGCAATCTAGGTCGGACAAGGGGCGTTATCAGTCTTACCAGCAGAGGCAGACTTCCGATAGATGACAGAGGAGTGATACTCGACCAGTTAGGACACCACATGTGGATACAGTAGTACCTATGGTACAAGATACACAGAGACAGCCGTTACCATCACAGTAGCAGCAGTTCCATCAACGTGATACGAGAGTATGTTTCAACTGCGGTAAGCAGGGCCACATTCAAAGTCAGTGTAGAGCTCCTGCAAGAACCGATGGTAATAGAACAATTCCACCTTGTCTTGTGCAGAGTGGTAGGGCTAATGTTATGGCAGACACTGTAGCTCTTTGAGACGATCATACATCGAACGCAATGGTTGAAGGTACTCTTCACTTATTCCATACTCTAGCCCATGTTTTATTCGATTCAGAAGCATCTCATTCATTCTTAGCCAGTAGCTTCACATTGTTCTTAGGGTTACAACTTAGTTGTTTGGAGAGTCCTTTGAGTGTAGTCAATCCAGTGGGAGGGATTGCTACTCTACACCGAGTGTGCCGTGCTTGTGTGGTGGGAGTAGGTGACCTAAATTGGAGGCTGATCTAGTGGTGTTGAACATGATGGACTTCGATGTGATTATCGGTATGGATTGGCTTGCCGCCTACCATGCAAAGGTGAATTTCATCGAGAAGTGTGTGGTGCTCGATCTTCTTGGGAGTAGACATCTGACTTTTCTCGGGACTCAGAAGGATGCCTACCAGACAAATTTTCTGTGTGCAGCAGATGTGGGATAGAAGTTGTCTCTAGAGGAGATTCCCACATTCTAGGATTACAGTGCTATTTTCCAAGAGATTCTAGGTTTGCCACCTAAAAGGGAGGTAAACTTCTGCATAGAGTTAGTGCCGAGTATATCTCCCATATCTCTAGCAACTTATTGGATGGCTCCGACAGAGTTATGAGAGTTGAAGGAGCAGTTGGACGGATTGATTTCACTTGGTTTCATCAGACTGAGTACATCTCCGTGGGGTGCACCTTTGTTGTTCATGAAGAAGAAGGATGGGTCATTTCGCCTTTGTGTTGATTATAGGCAGTTGAATTGGGTGACTGTGAAGAACAAGTACCCATTGCCTAAGATCGACGACCTGTTTTATCAGTTGAGAGGGGCCCAATTTTTTCAAAGATTGACTTGAGATCAGGATATCACCAGCTATGGATTAGGGACGAGGATATCCAAAAGATGGCATTTATGTACTCGTTATGGGCATTATGAGTTTGTAGTAATGCCATTCGGGTTGACAAATGCACCTGCAGCTTTCATGGGGTCGGCAACCTAGTGGTATACTGCCCTTCCCTCAGCATCATGGAGAACAAAACACCAAGTCTGTGGGTGTCGGCAGGGTTAGTGGTATACTGCTAGTCTGCCAATGCCACCCAGAAAAATTAGCGGTAGGCTTAGCAGTATGCCGCTAGCCTGCCGAAGCAAACCTAGAAGTTTTAGCGGTATGCCTCTAGTCTGCCGAAGCTCGAGAAAATCCCAGATTTTCCAAGCACAAACAACTTACGTACTTACCTTAATGCTTATATGGAAATTAAACTCATAAAATTATGAACTTTAATCATGCTTTGAAAAAGAAGAAATATAATTATGAAGATATGCTATGCCATACTCAAGGAATATGACATACACACAAATTCATATTGAAAATAAAGCTTGTTTGAATACTTACCTTGAGTTGTTAATGGTGTTTAGCAAAACACCTTCTTCTTCCTCTTCTTCTTATTCTTCTTCAAAGTATGAACTTTTTGCAACTTCTCCGAACTCCAAGCTTCTCCCTTTGATAGCTGATGTACCTTCTTCTTCTCTTTCTCTCTTCTCTATTTGAATTTTATGCTTCATACTTCCAAGGTAGTTTTTTTTATAGATTTCCTATTGAGTTTAACTTAGTCTAGGAGTTGTTATCTATTTAGGATATAGTTTAAGTCTCAGCTCTTAGATTAGATTAGATTAGTTCTAACTCATAGATTTAGATTCCTAGTTATAGTTAAACTAATCATTAGTTTTTCCTTAAATTACTAAATCCTAATTTATCTAGAATTAGTATTAGTCCTATGAATTTCCAGCCATTAGATTAGATTAGAATCTCCTACGAAATCCTAGCCACATATTATAACTTATGAGAGATATGGCTGTGTGTGTGTTGCACTTAGTTTCCTACAGTACAACCCACCAATCATAACAAGTCAAAGTAAAATATAGCAACTTATTTACTAAAATTTTAAATTAACTCCTATTTTCTAGTTAATTACACAATAACCCCTATGAATAATTTTGGATTATTAAATCTAACCACCAAACCATAACGTATATTTTACCGACAATATTCAAGCCATACATGAGGTTTCCACAGGAAAACCTCCAATCGCCTCAAGGTTTTACTGGCAACCTTCAGCCGTTACAGTTTTTAAACAAATTTAAAAATAATAAATGACTACTTCTTATTGATATACCAATTCGAAGTCCGTTCGGGGGTGTGAGCTTGAATCCCCGACTTCTCGCTCATGATCCTCGCTCCTCTTCAAGTAGATGATGTTAATGAACTCTCAATGGAGACGAGGGCCTTACAACCCTAGATATGTGTGTGCGATTTATCTAATGAAAGAAACACACAGGGGAAGGTCATTGCTCTCAATCCTTCTTCTTCTTCAAATCAATTGGCATAGAAAGCCATGGCCATGTGAGTGACGAAGAAGTGGGTGAGTGGGAAATTCTTCAATCCCAGGGATGAGTAAGAATCTCTCTAGAATGATCTAGGGATATGGGAGAATTTATGTGTGGATCTCATGCAATTATGACGTCGAATCTAATTTATAGATTTGACAATATGCGCGCTTGTTGGTCGACCGATGGGCTCCCAACGACCATATATTCATATAGCCCATGCCTATCGGTGCGTCAGGAAAGACCTACCGGTCGATCTTGTGGTCTTCCGATCGACCAGACATCTCTGGCAGTCGACCTGTACACCATAGGGAACCAAAACCCGACATAGGGTTCTGAGCGATCGGAGGGCCACCCAGTCGATTGGGATCGACTAGATTCCCTCGTCGGTTGACCGGCAGTGCAGATCGCACACAACAGAGGCTCTTTGTTGTGCAATCGACACAGGGAGTCGGTTAACAGGAATTGACCAGACCCCCAACCAGTCGACCAAACCAACATGGTCGGTCGACCGGACCCCTTGGAAATGCCTAATTTAATATTCTTAAGGCTTTTTTCTGTAAGGTCCATCGATGAATGGTATCGACCATCCGTGGGCAGTCCTAGGTTTTCCAAACATGAATCTATATGTCCAGGGTCCGCAGAGTGCCCCTTAACGTAAATGGCACCGTAAGCTCCCTTGAAAGAAGTCAATATCCAATAAGCTTGTGTTTCTAAGGGCTATCTAGTTTGTGTGTGTGTGTGTGTATTTACCTTGGTTAAGGGGCCAATCCAATAGATACTTCTATGTCGCTTGGCCCTCCTCGGATCCGCAACTCTTGACCTTCAATAAGCTCAGCTACAGACACTCAAGGACTATGTCACAACATTAACAAACAAAGGGATGTAGAGGTAATGCCTATGACCTTAACAATATTATTATTGATATTGCCAGGTGGACTTTTTCCATTGGATTAATTTCAATTTCTAAATTGTCTCGTCATCATTAGTGCCCTGTTCTTGAAATGTTCGAATTTGACACGTTGTAAGCACAATACAAAGAAATAGGCAATTTTTCATGCTCATTAAATGCATACTGGGTCACTACAGCGTTGTTGTGTCATAAAATAGCCGTCACCAAGGCTTATTTTGTATAAGAACCATGTTGCATTAAATTCATGTGTAGAGATGTCATTCGGAGATTGAATGACACATGTACTGCTTGGAATGATTCCAATTAGTGTGTATAAATAGACAGATATCCTTATATCTTAAGTTACCTTGCTATCAATCTTCTTCTTGCTTTCTATGTGTCTGAGTTCCTTTCTCAAAGCTTCAGAGTTCATCTGTGTCATTCTTGCATTCGAACAAATGGAACCTGTAACCATAGCCACTCAAAAGAAAGTTACTAAGTCGAAGGGAGCCTCGATTTCACTCGAGGAGACAATCGACACTTCCTTCAAGACTGAAGAAAATAGGTGGACTCCTCCTAATCGATGGAATGAAGATGAGCTGAATACGCCGTAGGCGGACTCCGATGAGGTGTCTGGGAATATCAAGCGCTTCAGGGTAACCCCCTACTTTATAATTTCTCGAGGTGATTACCCCCTCTCTGCCATGGGTTTTAGGTCTCATTTATGTATGTCAACTACTTGGGCAACCTGGGGTAGGAGTATTTTGGCCAACTTAGCCTATGAGGCCAAATTGAAAAATTTTGGCATTTAAAATGCCATTCAAGTATCTCTTTTTGAGATATCTCAAGACAATGATGGTCTGAAGGAATTGATGCTTCACTGGAATTCTAGTACCCATACCTTCATCATATCATTCGAGGTGATTACCCCGACGCTCGAAGACGTCCAAGTTCTATACAATTTTCTTGTTGTGGGTGCCTAAAACCCACGATAGATCAAGCTATCCTCTGCTAAGCAATCGATGGAGAAGGGATTGATCGATGGTTTGAAGATCTCCAAGAAGAAAGCTATCATCAGAGCAAAGGACTCGGATGAGGGGGAGGGTTCTCGTCTAACCCTCGTAGGTCTGGTTAGGTATTTCTAGAGAAAAGAAGCTTCAAATAAAAATTCCAATGTTCTTGAGATAGTCTTGGGATTGGGGAGAAATAGCCCTGTGTTTCTCGAGGCTTTCATAAACTTTCCATTTTATTTTAGAGGGATACCTAAACGATAAGATAAATGACAAGGTCTTTCCAATGGCCATTAAATTGGCCCAAGGATCAAGGTTCCTTTAGCTTCCCTATTCTTGGGGATTTTAGATGAGAATTTAGATATGATTGTTGCGTACCAGGATAGGTCGTAGGGGGAGATAATGGTGGAGACGGTGGTCGATGCTACCATTCTCTAATTATTTCTATGGGAGCACTACCCAAGCTATGCCTCACATCGAATCAGTAGCAAATCTAGGGTCGGGCCCTCAAGCAACAATCACACTCAGGTGACCTATTGGTCAAGTGTAACTCCCAACACTGAGGTCAAGTTGTCATTGATGTGGGACAGAGAAGAAAAGTTTGAATTCAGACCGTATGGCCACATAATTGATGGTATGAGCCTCAAATGTTAGACCTTATTGGTCTTTTCATGGATTTTCCTCCCTCGTATGTCCCATTATACTTGATGAAATTGCATTATTTTAATGTTTTAGGGATGGTCGAAGCTGACACCCTCAATGTCTTCCAATACAATCAGCATCGAGTGATGCGTCAGTTCAGGATGGACCAAACGGTCTCGAGGCTAGATCTGATGAAAGACCCCGAGCCTTAAGAAGTTGGAAAGAGTTTCACTATTGGGAAAGGTCAAGAAGGCTTCCAGTCCTGGAGCAAAGTGGCCATGGTCTCAACGAAGAGGAAAGGCGATGCATCTAACACTTGGTTAGATTTCTAGTAGAAGTTGCTGATCAAACTAGACTTGTTCACGGAGAGTGAGGCCCATGACACCAAGTTAATGATAATGTCGAGGGGTGAAAGACTCAAACAAGCAAGGTTTGTGCCCCATTGAAGGGTATCTCGAGGCCCGTTCCATGCACATACTTCCTAGAAAGTCTAATTCGAGTGTATAAGCCACAAGGGGTCTCTGGAGTTGAGAACACACAAAGATTGCTTACTAGTGTCCCTGAGAATGTGGATGACGAGGATGAAGTCATGGAGATGGCTCCCACTCCTCCCTTGGCTTCTTGAAAGAAGAGTTCGAGCTAGGGAGCATCAACTAGTGCACCCTGAGCCTCCTCGGATGGTATGTTGATTTCCCCTTTAACGTTTATTGATTCCTTTTGACACTTGTAATATTATTTTGTTGCTCATCATACACTTATTGAAAGAGCACTGGAAGCAGCAGAAGGAGAGCTAAAATCCCCATCGCCTCATCAATGACCCAGGAGCAGGGGACTATATCTTAGGATTTTTCTGTTGGCAAGGTCTATATGGTCAGGTGGAACTTCAAGCTCTTACCCAGTTCTCCTTTTCTTGATAAAAAAATCCCTCAATTAGGCTCAGAGGACAGAGGACCACTATGATGATGACTCAATGAATCCCACTTCTCACGGATAGAGAAGTGAAGGGAATTCAGTCTGCTAGCGGCGGCTAGTAGTGGTAAGCCTCTCATCCGGGGAGATATTTTCTTTTCTTCTCCTTCTATTGTGATTTGATTCACTATTTCATGAAATTTACAAAAATTATTAAGATTCATTCAGGATATTCCCAAGGATTACTTCGATTCCATGGCTCCTAGTCTGATGGAATATGGAAAGAATCCCATTGAGAAGATCGTGAAGGCACGGAAGGATAAAAGAGCTCTGGATGTCATGAAAATTCCCCAAGTTCAAAAGATGAACTTTGATTATCTGATTGATGAACTGAGCATCTCCCGAGTGGAGGATGTTGCAACAAAGAAGGCTCAACGGATGGGGTATTCCACGAGCAAGGTTACTCCTACGTTCGAGCCTTCTCCAACGTCAAGACATCAGAGGGTCAAATCGAGGGTACATGTCACATCCCAAACCTGGAAATCTCAATGGAGTCCTCAAGTTTAAGATGTAACTCTCACCCCATATCCATATGGGAGTGGATAAGCAATACATTACCAAAATCATTGAATTAAGTAGGATATTATATAAACAAAAGTATAGAAATTAGTATTATTAAGATAATATCCATCACAAAACAACCTTCTAACAAAAAATAGTGGAAAGTAAAATAATACTAGTCTCATGCTTCAAATCAATTCCTATTAACTATTGAAAATCAACCTAACAAGTACTTCATTATAGAAAATAAGCCCTACTACAAGTTCAACAAAAACATCAAATAATTTCTAGTTATATCTAAGGTCTTCATAGCATCCTTTTCCTCCATCTTGGTCCTCATGGTCCTTATTTCCATCACCAATAGGTCCTAAAATATGTTGTACTCGAAAGCATAAGCTACACCAGCTTTGTAAGTAAACAAGTCTAACAATATTTAAGATTCAAGTAGGGACAATGCCACTCTTCAATGGTAATCCAGATAAACAATAAGTATTAGATATGAAAAATGTCAAAAGAAAGCAACTCAAGGAAGAGCTGACACGTGTCAAGATTTTACCCTTCACCCTACCGAGGTGGTACCGCGGGTGATCAACTCGCAAAGTTGATCCCTCCACGCCCCAGGTGGTACTGCGGGTGATCAACTTGCAAAGTTGATCCCCCCACGCCTCAGGTGGTACGACGGGCGATCAACTCGCAAAGTTGATTCCCCCACTCCCCAGTTGGTACCACGGGTGATCAACTCGCAAAGTTGATCCCCCCATGCCCCCGGTAGTACTGCGGGTGATCAACTCACAAAGTTGACCCCCCACACCCCAAGTGACACCATGGGTGATCAACTCACAAAGTTGACCCCCCACACCCCAAGTGACACCATGGGTGATCAACTCGCAAAGTTGATCCCCCCACACCCTAGGTGGTACCGCGGGTGATCAACTCGCAAAGTTGATCCCCCCATGCCCTAGGTGGTACCGCGGGTGGTCAACTAGCAAAGTTGATCCCCCCACATCCCAGGTGGTACTGCGGGTGATCAAATCGTAAATTTGATCCACTCCACGCCCCAGGTGGTACCGTGGGTGATCAACTTGCAAAGTTGATCCCCCCATGCCCCAGGTGGTACCGCAGGTGATCAACTCGCAAAGTTGACCCCCCCCCCCACACCCTAGGATATATCGTGGGAGATCGACCTTCAATGTTGATCCTCCACACAACCTTGTACCGCGGGAGATCGACCCTCAATGTTGATCCTTCATGCACCCTTTGTACCGCGGAAGATCGACCTTCAATATTGATCCTCCATGCAACCTTGTACCGCGAGAGATCGACTCTTAATGTTGATTCTCCATGCAACCTTGTACCGCGGGAGATCGCCCCACAATGTTGATCCTCCACGCACCCCTTGTACCGCAGGAGATCGACCTTCAATGTTGATCCTCCACGCAACCTTGTACCGCTGGAGAACGACCCTCAATGTTGATCCTCCACGCACTCTTTGTACCGTGGCAGATCGACCTTCAATGTTAATCCTCCATATAACTTTGTTCTGCAAGAGATCAACTCGCAATGTTGATCCTCCATGCACCCTTTGTACCACGGAATATCGACTCTCAATGTTGATCCTTCACGCAACCTTGTACCGCGGGAGATCGACCATCAATGTTAATCCTCCACACAACTTTTTACCGAGAGAGATCAACCCTCAATGTTGACCCTCCATGCACTTTGTACCATAGGAGATCAACTCTCAATGCTGTCCTCCTTGCCTCTTGTGCCACGGAAGATCAATTCACCATATTGACGCCCCGCCAAATCGGTACCACAAGCAACACTATTTTGTCAAGATAAAACGGAAAAGATATTTTTTCCATAATATTTCAACCATGGCGGAAGTTAGATCCCCTCGATGGGTAGTCGATATTCCACCATGGCAAAAATCGGATCCCATCGATAGGTAGTCGATATTTCCACCACAGAGGAAGTTGGATCCCTTCAATGGGTAGTCGATATTCCACCAAGGCAGAGGTCCGATCCCCTCGACAGGTAGTCGATATCCATGGCGACAAGCCGGATCCCCTCGACGAGTAGTCGATATCCACGGCGACAAGCCGGATCTCCTCGACGGGCAGTCGATATCCACAGCGGAAGCCGGATCCCCTCGACGGGCAGTCGATATCCACGGCGGAAACTAGATCCCCTCGACGGACAATCGATATCCACTGAGGTAAGCCGGATCCCCTCGATGGGCAGTCAATATCCATGACGGCAAGCTGGATCCCCTCGACGGGAAATCGATATCCATGACGGCAAGCCAAATCCCCTCGACAGGCAGTCGATATCCACGGTAGCAAGTCAGATCCCTTTGATGGGCAGTCGATATCCACAGTGGCAAGCTGGATCCCCTTGATTGGCAGTCGATATCTACGGCGGCAAGTCGGATCCCCTCGATAGGTAGTCAATATCCACGACAGTAAGACAAATCCCCTCAATGGGTAGTCGATATCCACGGCGGTAAACCGGATCCCCTCGACAGGTAGTCAATATTCCACGGCGGATGCCGAATCCCCTCAACGAGTAGTCGATATAGAGATGCACCTCACATTCACCAAGGAGATGCATCTAATGAGCATATGTATCTGTTCAAAGAAAATATCAATCACGTAGAAGGTTACCTATACCTCCATCTAAAGAAACCTCAAAAGCACTAAGATTTGAGGACCTCGAGAGTGCTAAGACTAGAAGGCTTCAATGACTCCAAAGCCAAAACAACTTATTCTACATTCATACCACTGATCGTCGTCGCCTATGCCGCAGCGGCACGAGCATGACCCACAAGTGATGATCACCAGCCCTTTGACGTGTCATGGTTTCCCAATGGCAAATATGTAATTCATGAACATGCCTCTAGATTTGTCCACTTAAGAGACTGGGGTAACTAAACCGTGTTATCTGGGTAAGCATTTTAATACCATTAGTAACCGCCTAACGGATTTCTAACTACAGTTATCTTTCTTCTAAACACTATAAATAGTAGTTCATTCTTCAGCAACAGAGTTGGAGAATTTTCTTAACGAGATAGACTCTGAAAACGCACCTCTGACGTGTGCTCACGAATGTCTAGCACCTTGACCACTCTTCCCTTATATTGACTCGACCCATGTTCTGCGGTTGTCATTTGCCCTTCGCTTCTAATGGACCTTGAACTACATCTGACTTGATCCTTATTTGGCTACATAAACAACTGTTGCAGGTGCAGTCTACAACCACCATTAGATTAGGGGTGATGGGAGAAGTATTGAAGATTGCTTAAATGTGGCTCTGAAATGAGATCACGAACTACTAACATCATCTCCCTAGTCCTACTCGCCCATGCTAACGGACACTCAATCTTGCTCTTTTGATTCTTTCAGAGACGAGATATGGTCGCTTGCCGATTTAGGTTCCTGTCGATTAGTAAATTCTATCGTTGGTGACTCTCTCACAAAAACACCCTTTACAGTAAGTGAAACATATGATGTGTGATCAATATTCAATAAATATGTGACGTGTGATCAATATGCAATAAATTTGCGATGTGTGATCAGTATACAATAAATATGTGAAATGTAATCAATATGCAATAAATATGTGATATGTACTAAATATGCAAGTAATCATGTGATAAGTGCTGAATATGCATAAGGTCAAGTTTTAATGAATGCAATGAATATTGTGCACCTAACATGTATAATCACCAAGTGTGATCTAGCAAACAATCTAATATGCAATGCAACTGTTTAGCAATATAATAATGTAAATTCCCACGAGATCAATTTTTTCTTTAAGCAAGATGTCTTAACGAACCGTCCCCCCATAAAGGGCCACTCTCAAAGATAAGATATTCTATGTGCGCAACATAGTTCTAAAGGGTTTCAAGCTAGAGGGCACAATTCCCCACTTATTTTTTATCAAGGGAATATCCAAGGTATCACAAAAGTGTAAAGTCCTCAGGGAATCATACTTATTAGATAGCAAATAGAATTTCACTCCTTAATAGTCCATAGGACAAATAGTTGGTATATTGGGATAGCTAGTCCCTCAACACATAAATATATAAGTATCCTCACCTATTATGATTTCCAGATACTAATACTCTCTTAATTATTATGATTTCCAGAAGTATGGATTCATGTCAAGGGTAAAGCATTCAGACCAAATCCAAGGTCATGAAGCTAAATGTCTAATGTTGTACAAGTGAGAATGTGCGCATTAACTAAACAATCAAAGTATGTGTACAATGTGTAATATGAACTAAATATCTTGATAGCAATTAGCATGTAAGCAATATGAAGTTAAGTCAAAATATCATATGTTCATCAAACATAGCAATTGGGTCCATAAAGAAGTAAGTATATGAAATAATCATAAATTTGCAAAACTAAAATCATAATCAGTCTAATTATGCCAAAATAAAAAATTTTGTGAAATTTCAACTCAAACGGACTATCTTGAAAAATCTCGGCATGCCAAGAGTCTACCGAGTGGGTTCTGGGTTGGTTCGGTGGCTTTTTGGGCAAGCCGAGAAAGCTGCTGAGCTTCCCCTTTTGGTTTATGGATTCCTTTCTTCTGGTCTTTTGTTCAGGCTAGGCATACTCTTCGGTATGCCGAGTTTGGTCTCGGTGACAATTTTAAGGCCTACAAAATTGGTCTGTGATGCTCGGCAATGACGAGTTGGGCTCAGTGGCATTTCTAGGGTTCTAAAAATGGTCTATGGGGCTCGGTGGGGTTTTGGTGGTAGCAAAGATGTCTGTTTTTGTTTCCCCTTGAACTTTGAACACAAAACATGATTTAGTAACTTCATATAACTTGGAATTCCACACAAAACCCAATAATAATACTTTTCAAACCATAACTTAAATCAAACCTACCATGCCTAGCTTTAAAACTCAGAAAATTAGTTTGAAAACCATGAATATACTTCATACTCAAAGAAAGTAACCTTGTACTCCTATTTAAATCAAAAATAGAGTTATACTTGAATTACCTTGATTTGATGATTGGTAATGAGAATTACACCTCTTTCTCTTCTTCTTCTTCTTCTCCAAGTGATGAATCAATCTCCCAAGGCCTTGTGTTTATATAGGCACTTAGGAACTTTAGAATTAGAAACTATAGAAACTCTAATCTCTACCCTTAGATTATTTTATTTGAATCTCAGCCCTTAGATTATATTTCCAGGCTTAATTGGTTTCTTTACTAATTTGATTTCTTACTAATTCTTGTTTTAGAATCCCAACTTTAATTGAAATAGTTGCTATTTTAGTTTGTAGAGAATTGTTACAAATTCCTTGTTTTAAATCTCAACCTTTAATGGGAGATTGAAATCTCCTACAAGATCCTAGCCACATATTTCAACTTAGGAAGTTATGATTGTGTGTGTTGTACTTAGTTTCCTATTTGTACAACACACCAATCACAATCGGTCAAAAGTCAAACATGACAGCTGTTACTAAAATTTTTAGTTAAGCCATAATTTTATATTATTTACACATTAAGCCTACTATTTTTGTTTGGGTTATTACAGTACAAAAAGTGAAGCCTTAAGAGCCCCAGCTAGCCTCGAAGCTGCCCTACCAGCGATCATTGAGGGCTCTTCTCACGAAAAAACTTTGAGCATGGGGATCTTGTAGAGTCTGACTGCCCTATCCTTAACCGAGTCAATGGTGGATGCCTTCTTGCCACCTCTCTCAGAGATCTCGACCTCGGGTGTGTCCCTCTGGATGGTCATAGTATCCATTACTTCTTCCTCCTTTGACGCACCTGGGATTCCATCAGGGATTCCCATTACATCTGCAAGGGTTCCTCACCCCCAAATAACTCCTCCAGCCGAGCAAGAAAGTATTTTAACTCCTTCCTCTCCTAAGGCTTCTCTACCTTAGACTACTTCTTTGACCTCCATGCCAGTCATCGCAAGGTTTCTTGTTGAGACAACATCGGTGGCAACTGAGACTTCAACAGTCCAGATTACAATAAGCATAGACTCAACGATTATCACCATCGAGGATCATACCACGATTGTGCCTACCACTTCAGGCGCTCCCTCGATCTTGAGGAAACAATCAAAGCTCGAAAAGAGAAAGAGATCAAAGATGTCTTGTCCTCGAGTCATGATGTTCGACGAGTACATGATCGTGGAGCATCTTGTGCACTGGATGGATTGGATCTTCGAGACTTATGGAGATGTTTCTGATAAGGTTCAAATTCCTTCCCTTTGGAAAAGAAGTGGGGGGATATTTGGATTTGTGCACCTTACTAGATGTCATCTCGAAGAATACGTTGGAATCACTATCTACATGGGACATCAAGGACAAGAGAGTGACCCTCTCATATGTGGTGAAATTTGGGTTCAAGGTTGACTGGTTGAAAACCCACCTCTTGAAGCTAGAGGATACTTTATCTTGTGCCTAAATGAAACTTGAGCTCGAAGGAGGGATCAATCAGGCTCGACACTCCATTTGGGAGTCTCGCAATAATGGGCAAAGCAGGCTTAGGCACAAAAGAAAGAGGATATGAAGAAGTGCCTCCAATAGAAGAAAAAGAAGCCAACGATCTCGAACAAATTCTATTAAGATCAAAGGAAGAGTTGAGAGAGAAAGAGAAACAATAATTATAGATTTCTCATGTAAACACTGTATCTGTAGCACTGGGTCTTCTCCCAGAAGAAATGTGTTCACAAGAATGAAGAAATGAGAAGTTTATATGTTGTTGACATCCATAACTCATTCAAAATGACTTCAACAGACTTAGTAATGATAGTGCTTTAACCACTTCCCATTTACAAGATATTCCAGACCATCCTCCTCAAGGGATGAAATCTTGTAACAACCAGAATGATAGACTTCAATAATATTGAATGGACCATCCCATCGAGGGTTAAACTTAGGCTGGATAGTGCTACTACGCTCATACCAAGAAGCTCGCAAAACCCAATCACCTACTTGGAAATCTTGATGGGAGACAAGCCTTCAAGATCATCTGATGTACTGTAAGGTCAATGCATGCTAGTGATGTGTCAATAATAACCACTCGCAATAGTACGAATCTTTGTAGATAGGGCTATTTTGAGGGTGTCGAACCTCAAAGATCAGTGGTAATTCTTCTTAAATTATTAAATTAATTCCTATTGATTATGTAAAAAGGGAATAGATTAAATGGTTGATTTTATTCTAACAATTCCTAGGAAATCAATTTAAAACTAATTAATCTAATATGAGGCGAAATAGACTTCTTTCTAAAACTGGGTCTGTCGATGGCGATCGATCACTACTGGGCTGCCGATCGATCGGCCGCCGAACGATCGGTAATATCTGGCGATCGATCGGTACTCTGTTCTGCAGACTTCTTCGATATTTCTTTCGCTTTCGAACTTCATTCTTTGGGGCTTCTCCTTGGCTTCTCTGGAACACTTCTCCTTCATCATCTTAACATGTTTTGCAGCTCGTATTG
>JAUPMG010262003.1:0-20388 GCA_031762675.1 Pachysandra terminalis
GTTTGAAATATTTCCTTGGTCTTGAGATTTCCAAATCTGCTAAAGGAATTGTTCTTTCTCAGAGACATTATAACCTCCAGTTACTTGAGGACATGGGATATCTTGCTAGCAAACCTACTAGTATTCCTATGGATCCTAACGTTCAGTTCAATGATAATGATGGTGATCTCCTCATTGATATATCTCAGTATAGACGTCTAATTGGTCGTCTTCTTTATCTCACGCTTTCTAGACCTGACATCACTTTTGATGTGCACAAGCTAAGTCAATTTTTAGCTCATCTTCGTCTGCCTCATCTGAAGGCTGCTCATCACCTTCTTAGATATCTTAAATCTAATCCTGGTCAAGGACTATTCTTCTCCTCATCCTCTTCTCTTCAGCTGAAGGCTTTCTCCAATGCTAATTAGGTGCTTGTTTGGATACTAGGAAACTGTCACTGGTTTTTGTGTGTTCATTGGTGACTCTTTGGTCTCTTGGAAAGCTAAGAAGCAAATCACGATTTCTAGATCTTCTGTTAAGGCAAAATATCGTGCTTTGGCCTCCACTACGAGTGATTTAGTTTGGTTACGACATTTGTTGTTGGACTTTCAGGTTGATGTTTCCTCTCCTGCTCTTCTATTTTGTGACAATCAGGCTGCTATTCACATTGCTTCCAATCCAACCTTCAGGAGAGGACTAAACATATTGAGATCGATTGCCACTTCATCCGTGATAAAGTTGCTGAGGGCTTCATCAAACTCATGTCAATTAGATCTCATCTTCAATTAGCTGATGTTTTTACCAAGGCTTTGCCTTCCTCATCGTTGTTTCCACTCTTATCCAAGATGGCTGTAATAGACATTCACAGTCCATCTTGAGGGGGAGTATTAAGTCTTATAAGTAGCAAGTATTTGCTATTAGCTTTTTAGTGTTAGCTTAGTTATACAACTGTCATTAGTTTGTTGTTTAGCTGGAGTTGTAACCTTCTGTAACCGCCTCTTCCTTTGTTAGCTGGTTAGCTATTTAACATCTGTAACTTGCACATTCTTTGTTAATGAGAATCATTTTTTCTCTCCCAATTTCTCTTGTTTAGTCGCAAAATCTCTCTCATATTCCTTTATACTCTAAAGCTTCCTAAGAATTTAGAAGTTATGCTAACTTGTCACACAAAGAGCATGTATGCACAAGTGCTGCATGGATAGGTTGCAAAATACCAAGGCCATGACAAGCTGTATACTAGTGCCAACAGCTCCTGGATTGATGGAAATGCATTAACCATATTGAGAAATGTTCTTGGAGATCCAACCCAACACCAGATAAATTTATATGTTCCCAATTAAGGGATCCTCAACCAAATAAACAGAATAAATGACTATGCAGCAAAACATGATCAATTGTCTGTGGCTCTTGCAAATGTATATATATATATATAATAACCAGAGATCCAATCGAGAATCCATATCCAACTACATTCCCTATACAAGCACATTTCAGAAGGCAGACATTTTATGGAAACTTTAATGGAATTTGCTCTATATTGTTTATATTGGTCATATTTACAAGAGTTCATTTATAATCCAATATCGGATTACGTATAGCAAAAAACCTAGACATGCCCCAGCACCCCCAAGAACAACAACAATCCGAACCCACAATGAGGAAACAAATGCTTTCAGCACCAACGCATCCCACGACCAGAACCACAAGATGGAGCAGATGGATCCTAGGACAGCGCCAACAACAACTTGGTTGATGGTATGAAGTTGTTGTGCGACCCGTATCCATGACTGTCAGCACAGACAAAATAATACATTTATACATTGCACAAATCATGACTAAACTAAGAGAAAAAAAAATTCTGCAAGATAAATTAAAAAAATGAAATTTCGTAACTAATTGGGGGTTCGCAACATGAATCCTTCAGTCTTCCCTTAACTCCATTAGAACCTTCAACTTGCATAAACAGTAATCAACTTGCTTGTTCTACTGTTTTGGGTTTGCCCCTACTGAAGGTATAGAAAGCTGGAATCTTTGTGAACAAAATTAGCAAGGACAGTGCAACTATATTTCAAAGTTTCAATAACATGAGGTCGGAGCTAAGCTAGGAATCAAGCGAAACTGTATTCACAAACTCGGTATAAGAGTTTAGGTTACCATACTCACAAGATAAGAACCAAAAGCCAATAACAGCACCCCAATAATCACTGTAGTTACATTGATACCCAGCCATTCAACAACTGAAACACAAAGCAGGGAACAGTATCAAACACATGAGAAATAAACTACCACAGCCACTAAATTGGTTGTCAATGGAAATAATAACAGCAAACAGATAAATTTCCATCCAACCTCAGCGTAACCTTATCATACACAGAGAAAGAGAATTGACAGCTCTGTTTATATTACTGTATCCGGGAGAAAAATGCACAAGCAGTGAAACAACCAATTCATTTACAAATGCTAATAAGTACTAGTGATATTAAAACCTGGGAATTCACCTTGAAAATCAAGTCTTAACTTGGCTTTATCAGGATGGGAGTTGACCTGACATATTAGGGTGTCCATCATGGTTTTAAATTTCGCCAACATGTAGGAGAAATATTGCCTTTTTCTAGTCTAGCGACACAAAATATGGAGGAAATTTATTGGATATCCCCTTCTTACTTTTTTAAATTATAAAAGATTAATAAAAAATACGTATTATTATAAAAAATATATACTATGCATAAATATTGAAAATATTTAGAAAAATTGTGATAAAAAGTGAATTGTAGTCATCATCATCATCAAATGCCTTATCCCAACTAGTTGAGGTCAGCAAAAGTAAGGGAAATTCGCTGAGTTCCCCCCTTCAGGGTGCGCACATCTGTACTTGCCTATATATGTGTTTATGTAAATGTATGCATATTTGTTTTTTCATATTTTATGTTTTGTAGATGTATTTTACTCTCATTTAAACCCTTAAAAAGTTTGGAATTAAAACATTTCTCCAAATTGAAGAAATATTCCACCATTTTGACAAAATTTCGCCAACCACCCCACCCCTACCAAAATATCTCGGGCGAATTGAAATTGAAAACCTTGGTGACTATGAACTACGGATTCCCTGAAGAAGTTAGTTTGAATAATATGCTCATGTAGTTTCCTTCTTACCGGTTCTACACTTTAGTATCATCCTGTCCAAATTGAGAGGAAGCTTTCTAGAACATGTATATCCAAATTTATTAACTGTTCTGTTTACTAGCGCTTAAGGTTTAGCTTACAAATACCATAAGAATAAATGGGTAACACCTAGATAGTACACACTTCACTTTAACAAAGCAGCAAAGGGATAGTTCAATATTTGATCAATCAACGAGCCTTTTCCAAATATTGAAATGGCAAGGGAATCAACTATTTGATAAAAAAGAATACAATATACTACACACAAATATAATTCATCAGAGACTATATATAAGGAGCATGTATTTTCTCTGTTAAGTGGTCTGAAAGTAAAGAGGTGGATTCTTAGTGTTTAGTATCGGCCGGTACAACTCAGGACGAGCCACGATCCCAAGCTGATCCCTAAAATTGTTAAAAAATCTTTGACTCGGTCTGAGACCGAGTCAGATCGTCCGATCCGAACGATTTGATTTGGACTTGCCGAGTCAGATCGGACGATCCATATTGGATTGTCCGAAAGATGGATTTTTTTAGTGTGGTCACATGACTCGACGAATAGGAGATTTTTCACAAAACACGGCCTTTATTTACACATAAAAGGCATTTTGAAAAGATATCTCTTTTAGTATGCATCTGATTTTACTCGAGCTCGGATTGGCTGTAGTCAAATGAGGCCAAATGCATACTTTGATTTCGCGATTGCTTGAATGCAACAATATTGGTTAGTAAATTGATTGTTAATAAGTTTTTAGATACTTATTTCAACATCCTTTTATCTAAATATTGTTCTGATTTTTCCCTATTTTCTGAATTTTTTTTTTTTGAATTTGGACCATGTTTTGGATCGCCGATCCAACTTGGTATCGGACCGGGAAGATCCCCGATCTGATACTGAGTTTAAACATTATGAAGTGGAGGGACTCTGGATCGGCCGATCCAACTTGGTATCGGACTGGGAAGATCCCCGATCTGATACCGAGTTTAAACATTATGAGGTGGAGGGAAACAACAATTTGGAAGATCTTACATGACAGAATGACAAACATGACATTAAAGAAGATGGATTGCGCATGTGAAGATGGCATCCCAGGGTCTGATCTTAATGTGGAAAAAGGTCTCTCTTGGTTGAGTATCCGCTTCAGTGCAACCGAAAGCAAAGCATTAACGACAGACCCCATAGCTACCCATAAAGCTGTAGCGTCATGCCTCAAGAAAATGACAGCACCAAAAAGTATTGCGAGAATCCACTTGCTCTGCAACCAACAGAAAAAAGAGCAATGAACATCTCAGAATTGATATAGAAAGAAAATTTCCAAGTTGAACATTCACATTAAAATAGTATTATGGAAATAAAAAGTTCAGTACAACGAATACCAGCATCCATCATGCCTGCATTGCCATAATGCCATTGGTTCCAACATGTACTCGAGCAGCATGTAAGATTTGGAACTGGATAAACAATCATCAATCAATCAACAATTCCTTTTCCAAACAAGCTGGAGTCAGCAGAATGAAGCCTTTTCTAGCCTATCAAAACTTATGTTGTTAAATGATTCAGAGCTTGAAAAAAAAATATAATATATATATATATATATATATATAGTGTTGGAAGATATGACAGTTTCTTGAATAGTCTTGGTGAGGAGGTATCGACGCGATACCATCTCAAACTGGGATTGGAAACAACAATCAGCTTAAAATAATTAAACTAACTAACACAGGACCGATGTCTTGGATGGATATCTTATTGGTCTTCTAGATTTCAGGAATAACCAATCCGTATCCCTCTTTGTAATCATTTCAATATCAGTAACCTTTTTGGGAAGCTTTTATGAAGACAAAAACTGCTGGTGTAATAAATAGTGTTTGGAGAAAATACACTTGCCGTTCTATATATAGATATGAGCATGGGTTGAGAGAGTGATGACATGACTAAGGATGTCTTTACATCGAACACAAGGATAAATGTAAGGGAATCCAGAAATCTAGTACAGTTCGTGAGCGTTGTAAGGTTTTAAATATACCTTCAAACAAAGAAAACATACAAATTCAGAATGTGTAAAACCTCATCCTAAAAGACATGATTAAAATGTATCCTACTACCATCCAAAATTGATATCAAAGTCATGATTTGAGGGGAAAGTTAAAGAAAATTTCAGTATATGTGAATTCAAACAATGGCAGAAGTATTACCATATATATATATGGAAAAAATGTATTACCATATTAGCAGTAAGGGCTAACATGGAGGGCATAGTGATTGAAAATACATTCTGAGCTATATGTGAATATTTGTATGGTCTCTTATTCATTCTATCAAATCTATCGAATCTGGTTTTGGAAAGTTCAATCTAAATATGGATGGTGTAATCAAAAGGCTCAAAGTTCGAAAAGCAGTTATAAAGGGATACAGGGAGAGTGGCTACAAAGGTTTCTCATTCTTTAGCAAGAATTATTGTATAAATCCAGTATCACAATTGAATGGATGGAAGTTCTAGCACTTGGAGGTAGTCTCATTGGATTTTTTTTCATCATCATTTGGTGTTGTATGTGATTCGATCGCTTTTCATCTTGTATACCAGGAAGAGTCAATATGACGCACATAGTTGCATAACCTAGAGATGAAAAAAGATTTTAAACCTTCTTTTTTCTTCTCTGATCTGCACCTTCTCTGCCAACAACGACTAGGCTGAACTATGCTGTCAGGGTTGTATCGGAACTCATTGCTTGACATTCCCATTTCTTTCCTTGAGGTAACTCCCTTGGCTCTGTTTGAATCGCCGGGAAATAACGGAAAAGAAAAACTTTCCTGAATTTTATAGATTTTCGATGTTTGTTTTAACGGAAAATCAAAAATTACAGGAAAATACTTTAATGAATTTTAAAAAAGTATGGAAAACAACTTCCGGAAGTTGTTTTCTCTCCCTCCCCCTCCCACCCCCGCCTTGGAAGTTCCCTCCCACCCTCGCCTTGAACTGTGTCTAACATTGGCCGGCACTGCTGTTTTTTCTGTAGTTTCTGACTTTTTGTTTTCCATCAATCATTTCAAACAACAAGTATAGAAAAAAATTATTTATCTGTAAAATATTTTACAGAATTTTATTTTCTTTATTTTCTGGGTTTTCAAACACAGCCTTATGGAATATATTAAAATTTAAAAATATTCGGTTTTTCTCAATACTTTGTGTATCCAAAAATTAAATTTCTTTACGAATGGGAAAACATGTATTGTTTTCCTGGTTGGCTTACAACTGGTTTTGGGTTTCCTACTAAGAATGTAATTGTCGGGATTCCATAAAACGGTTCATAGGTTTTGGTGAGAGGCTAACTTCTTAGCGAGATTCTCTACAGTAGAGATGATGGATTTTCTTCTTCAGGAAGATATCTCCATGGTTAAGGCTCTTTGGCCTTTTGGTGTATCCTGTTGCTCTTTGAAAGAAGGGTTTCCTTTTGGGGATTAGAGTGTTCTGTAGGAAGAGTGGAAGGATAGCGGATAACCTTGGATGGCTACCCCTTGTTATTTTATTTTTTCGATCAGTAAAAGCGTATCATATATTAATTATAATAAACGATAAGCTGTACAAATATACATGTCTGAGTAAAAAGTAAACCCCTATGAAAGTAAATCACATTAATCCCAAAAAAGACCCCAGTTTCTGTCAAATTCTTCATACGAAATCTCCTGAAATGCTATATGAGTAGATGCCCAAGAAAAAATAAGGGATAAGGTCCTATCGGCTACCCTCTGAACCGACACCTCCTTGCCATAAAAAATCCTGCTGTTCCTCTCGCTCCAAATCGACCAAAGAATAGCTGCGGGACAATCATTCCAAAGAATAATGCTTCTCCTCCTTCCCGCCTTCTTCCTCTTCCAAGTTCCAACCCCAACTCACGAGAGCCTCTTTCAAATTCTTCTGCATAACCCAAGCCAGTCTAAATCTTTGAATAAAAGTGTCCCACAAACACCGGGTAAAAACACAATGGAGAAATATATGGGCAGAAGACTCCTATCGGCTACTCCTTGTTATTGGACTTTGTTAAGGGTGTACTCTCAGCATTATAGAAATATAATTCTTGTTAGAGTTTTTCCATGGCCTTTTTAGGTTCTATGTTGTGTGGAGTGTTCTCTCACAGTTTTCATCTTTAAGGTTTTATGCTGGAGAACACTTTTGAACCTGTAATCTCTATTACGGTGAAAGTTTTTGAAGTCCTTGTGAACACCCTATTCCGGTTGAAGCATGTAATTTCTTGTGTTCTGGTTTTTTCTTTCTTGTTTAATGTGTATTTTTTTTCTGGTTTTTTCACATACATGGAAACACAAGCAGAAACTTATATTCACCCCGTATCATTTGAAAGAAATTAATTGAAGTTCTCAGGCATTACTGATTAATCTGTGTAAAAGATCAAGAGAATCACTTTTATGCGAATTGGGGTGTATACAGCTACTCCTCTTTGTCAGAATCACAAACATGAATTACAAAGACAATGCATAACCCTGATTTGAATTTTGCCTAAATCAAAATTATCTTCACATATTGAACTCTCAAGATTTTATGGGGTGATAAAAGGGGACACGCTTGTCTTATTGCTAATGGGCATAGCCACCGAGAAAGACAAATAATCATTATCTTCGCTTCGTCTTCTTGTGAATGGGCTCAGCCACCAGGAAAGACATGCATGTCCCCTTTCATTACCCCAAAAAATATGTGAAAAAAATTTTGATTTAGGTAAAATTCTTATCTTCGTCATTCATGCTTACGATTTTGACAAAGAGGGACAGCTTTTACAGCTCCAATGGAATCACCAGCTGTAAATGATCAAGAGATTCAGTTTTGTGCAAATTGGGGTATCTACAATATGTTAACTCAATAAGGAAAAAAAAATTGTTAACTCAATAAGAAAATCCTAACTCTATCAAATACCCTAAATTGCAGTTCCTATAAGAACCCAGTTCAAATATCATAAATTTCAGATAAAATATCTCAAAAGAAAATATACTAACCAATCTATTGAGAGTCGATTCCAGACCACCAGCCATTAAATCTGGATGAAAGGCCGATGAGGACTCATTACTCAATAGAGATGCTTCTTCAATGGCCCCAATACCTTCATCACCATCACTTGTCATGAACGCAGCGGGTCTATTCAAGTCAATCATCGGTTTCGGCCTTAAAACCAGGCTTTTCGATGTTGGAAAAGCTTGATACGAAATGAGTTTTGAATATTTAAGGCGAGAAGACATACAAGGGAAGAATTTGAAGGTGGGTGTGAAAGAAATGGCCGTTGCTGACATTCTTGTTCAGTTCCAGACGAAAGTTAGAGGCACAGATTCGGGTAAAGAGCACCGGCACGAAGCACCATTTGCGTTTTGGGAATCAATAATTTGATTGGTTGTTGGTTCAGAAAAGTCCAAGACATCCGTGAAGTTTGGCAGCGGTTGGCGTTCATTGTGTGAATGACGGGCGCTTGCATACTCCTGTAATAAGGGCTGTGATTGGTCGTTTTGTATGAAAAATTAATTTTTTAGGATTCAAATCTTCTTTAGGGTGTGTTTGCTTAGTTGGAAAAAGATACCGATGATGCAGGATTTATAATGGACAATATTTAAAACATCTTTGACAGATAATATAAAATTCATCAATATAATTGTTTTGCCAAAGATAAAAGTTCGGAGAGTCTATCTCATAATAGCTTAAACTGTCGCGTAGTCGTTCTATCCAAAGCGTTCTTTTTCAAACGTGATCTGTGAATAAGATAAAGAAAGGAGGCAAAAGAAGAGGATATTGAAATAGGTGATATGTCAAATAGAATGCATATCTCAGAGCAAGAAACCTTAGAATTTGAGTGACTCGAAATCTATGACACTTATTGAGAGTTATACATGCATATGACTGTCTCTCACATTTCTCTCTCAATGTCTTTACTCACTATTGTCTTTCAACTTTGAACTTTTCAGATTGGCTTTTAATGGATGATATACTCTACTATTTATAAGGGAATTTTCCTCTTAAATCAGAACAAGTGTCATTCAGTCAAGTGTCCAAAGAAGTGCTTTTAAAATATCCCCATGCATTTAAAGCATATCTTAAATGTTGCATATATTTCAATACGCCTAAGTTATTTCCAAAAAGTAGAGTGAGACTCTTGAATATGTAAACTTGCTCTGTAATAGGTTGCTTTAGATCTAGAAGATCAATGATTGAATGGCACGTGTAACATGTATAAAGATCTAAAATGCAATGTTTCCATTTTTGGCGTTATACCAGATAAAACAAAACCCCCTTTAAATAAGTTATACAACATATATTACAAGTAGTTGAGGTTTTATCATGTGCTATTCACTTTGAGGAATTTATCACAATCAACTTTAAAGTAAAGGAGTTACTTAAATGTCATAATACCTTTCTGGACTTCGTTCATCTTAAAGGAACTCTTTATGGCGGCTATCCATCCTTCTTTGAAGGAAGTCAAAATAACCATAAATATTTACAAGGTGACTAGTATATTCTCGAATTACCCATATAAAGACCTTGAATTTAAGTTTCTCAGCAGACAATTCGTTTTTATGATCAATAATCCCTGTAAGGAAGAGTTATTTTGGAATACTTCAAGGTTTATAGTTCAAACAACCAATTCGAGTGCCTTCAACTCGAACTTAGTAAAATCAGAAGTAAATATGTTTCCTTACAAACTCCTTTAAAGTAAAGTGTGAGAGAAAGTTTCTTCAAGTATGTAGAAAGCCATCTTCAGGACTATTTTCTGGAGATGGTGTAATTTTGATTTCGAAGTTCTTTTCACTATGGATTGCTTTCGAAGTCAAGGTATTTTATGCAAAACATTATCCGAAGCCAATTCCTAAGGATGAATAAGAGTAACTTCGAACTTTACTTCAAAGTTTTAATGAGTCTAAGAGTGCATTTGAGGGTGATAAACCCATATCTTTGTCCTTCAAAGGGGACAAAATCCTTAGTCTTTTTGGGAGTGATTAACCTTCGAGTTCACCATCTGGAAGTGGTAAACCTTCAAATCGAACTTCAGAAGAAAGAAAGATGTCTCATTTGTAGTTCTTTTAAGACAAAATGTAATAAGTAATCCTTCGAAGTCTATGGATGTGATCCGAAGGCAACTTCTGAGTTTATAAGGCATAAAATGTGCCATCGAAGACCTCTCTCAAGGGATTACCTTTAAGGCATGAAATAAGACAATAAAATCACTCGAAGTTTCTTCCTAGGAATGAGTAAGTGTGACTTCGAAGTTTTATTTGAAGTTTCATATATTTGAAGAGTCTATTAGGGGTAGCATACATCTGCCTCTATCCTTCGAGAAAGATAGTGTCATATCTTATAAGGAACATAAATCCTTAGTCTTTCAGTCATTTCGAGGGTAGTTAACCCGCGCCTGTTGAACCTTGGACACGTGGCGTTATTCTGTGAGCCGTTTTTCTTGAGGTTTCTTCCTAAATAAGCTGTCCTTTTGGTGATAAGAATGGTCAAATATCTTTGAACTGTTTCAAATATCACATTTTTGCCAAACGGTCTAATCAACATGCAACTGTTGTTGACAACTGGCACGTGTAAAGCGACGGAGTAGCAGGTAACTACTTTATTAAATGATTCAGTGCATGCGACCATACCTAGTAAATGTATACGCACGCGTGTTTAATGGGATTTAAGATAACGCCACGTGTTTAATGGGATTTAACTAGGCCGCCTGATCACTAATACTAAGGAAATTAAAAGAGCACTTTATTTTCTTTCTTATTTTGTAAAGGCATGCCAAGAGTATGCTAGAAAGTAAGGAAACTAGTCAAAAAGTGAAATTTAATTTTCTTGGAAACTGATTGGTTGTATCAGGAGTATATATATATGGCTATAATAGAAAATTTTGATGTTTGGTAACTAGAAAAGAATGAGAAAAGTTTTTCATCTGTCCATTTTACTCTTCATTATATAAGTACAAGAAGAAAGAAGCCATGGTGGTGAAGGGTAGGACGGGGAACATGCTCTTCTCCTCACCTTTTTATTTTCCTTTCCCATAAATTTATTTATTTTTTATCGAAAAAATAAAAGAGCCATTTTTTTGCAGTCGAAGGAATTTGACTGAAGCGTTTTCAGTAGGACCCATACTTTATGGATATCCAAACATGTATATTATGTAGGAAAATCATCTTTCTTTTATATTCTAGCAATCCAAACGGGGCTTAAGAGAAAAAAGTTTGTGGGGATTTTGACAAAAAAATTGACACTTTTAAAAAAATACTTTCCAGTGTACTTACATTTTTCAATGAACTAAACACACAGATTGTTTTGGAAAGTTAATTTTCCTTTCCTTTTCTATAGATTCTAGTCAAAAGAGTTTGACTGAAATGTTTTCTGTAAGACCCACACTTTTTAGATATCCAAACATGTATATTATGCAGAAAAATCATCTTTCCTTTTTATTCCAATAATCAAACAGAGTCTAAGGGAAAAAAAGTTTGAGAGGCTTTTTTCTAAAAATTTGACACTCTTGAAACATTACTTTTTATCGGACTCATATTTTCCAATGATCCAACGCACAGATTTTCTTAAAAAGTTGATTTTCTTTTCCTTCCATATATATTCTACCTAAGCAAACACAACCCTAAGATCAACCCTAAGGTCAACCCATAAAAAGGAAGTACAAGAATATGACTGACATGCTATCAATATCAATTAAATTCTCTTTTGTAAACCACATGGGCCAATCTCATACAGTGTTTAAAACTCGGATAGGGCTGGTAACTCAAGAATTCACCTATCCGAGTAGTTTGATAACTCGATTCGAGTTACCAGCTGGTCGGTACAAAAGTATTTAATATTTTAAAAATATATAAAATATAATAAATTAAAAAATATGAAAAAAAATCATAAAAAAGTACAAAAAAGTAGCACATTAATATCTTAGACGAGATTTGAATAGAACATTAAGAGTCCCTAGTTATGTTTTTCTGATTTAAAGTCCCAACTCCTAAAAACTCTCTAACAGAAAACCTAGTTAACTCCCCCTAGTTTCTAAGACGAGTTAACCAGCGAAACAACCTATTTGAGCAACTCAGCCGAGTTTTCCGAATTACTTGCGAGTTTTAAAACACTGGTCTGATATTTGACTTTTGTTTAGTGCCGCTGTGCTTTCCCATAACGGAAGGAACCTTAGATGCTTTGAATCCACAAACAAAAGACACATAAGCCTGATATCTACTTGATGTAATAACCAGCGATCTAACTGAGAATCTACATCCAACTACATTCACTATATAAGCACATTTCAGAAACCAGACATTTTATAGAAACTTCAATGAAATTTGCTCTATATTTTTTCTCTTTACTTTTTCTTTGGAAGGAAACAAAATAAATTATATTGGTCATATTTACAAAAGTTCATTTATAAACCAGTATCTGATTACATATAGCAAAAATCCCAGACATACCCCAACACCCCCAAGAACAACAACAATCCGGACCCATAAGGAGGAAACAAATGCTTTCAGCACAATCACATCCCACAACCAGAACCAGAAGATGGAGAAGATGGATCCCAGGACGGCACCAACAACAACTTGGCTCGTGGTATGAAGCTGTTGTGAGACCCGTAGCCATGACTGTCAGCACAGACAAAATATTACATTTAAACATTGCACAAATCATGACTAAATTTCCCAACTAATTGGGGTTTGCAACATGAATTCGTCAGTCTTCCCTTGACTCCATTAGGAAGCTGGAATCTTGTGAACTAAATTAGTAAGGAATCTGCAACTATATTTCAAAGTTCCAATAACATGTGGGAGCGAAGTTACAAATAAAGTAAAACTGTATTCACTAACTTGATATAAGAGTTTAGGTTACTATACTCACAAGATAAGAACCCAAAGCCAATGACAGCACCCCAATAGTCACTGTAATTTCATTGATACCCAACCATTCAACCACTGTAACACAAAGCCGGAAGCAGTATCAAAACATCTGATAAACAAACTACCACAACCACTAAATTGGTATGTCAATCAGCTTCAACGTAACCTTATCATACAAAGAGAATTGAGAAGCTCCGTTTATATTACTGTATCCTGGAGAAAAATGTGCAAGCAAATGAAACCACCAATTCATTTTTACAAATGTTAATTACTACTAGCAATATTAAAACCCTAGCGATCAACTTGAAAATCTAGTCTGCATAATTTGGCTTTGTCAGTATGTGAGTTGACCTGAAATATCAGGGATGAACTATGGATTCCCCGAAGATATTAATTTGAATAACATGCTCATGTAGTTTCCTTCATACCGCTAAACTTCAGTATCATCTTGTCAAAATTGAGAGGAAGCATTCTAGAACAAGTATATCTAAATTTATTAACTGCTTTGTTTGCTAGCCCTTAACGGAAGTCCGTTTGGATTGAGAGAAAATGGGTGGAAAAGAAAAGAAAATCATTTACCTATGTTTGGTTGAGAATGAGAATAAGAGAGAAAAGAAAACAAAAATGAAAATAGCTCTAAAATTTTCCACTCAAAATTTGAGAAGATTTTGACCAAGAATCTTTTAAAAGGACAACTACCTTCTGCTCCTACCACTAACAGTCTAACACTATTGTTACTTATTACTTACTATTGTCAAACCATGACCATGCATCGCCCACCACCACCAATCACCATCGCCTGCCACCACTATTTACCACCATCGTGAACCATAGCATACCAACGCCACAATTGCCTACCAGGCCACCACGATGACCAAAACATACCACCGCCTACCACCACCACCCATCACCACCACCCGCCACCACTATTTGCCATCACCGTGACCCATATGATACCATCACTACCACCACCCATCGCCACTCTCTACCACTATTAACAACCACCACTCCACATTGCCCATCACCCCCAACCATCCTCACTACCCATCCACCGCCGTTGCCTACTAACATCACCACCCATCATTCACCATCATCGCGTACCACCACCATCCTCTACCTACTTACTACCATTGTCACTTTGTCTCATTGCTTATCTATAAGATTTTGTTTTCTTTAAAATTTTCTGATTTTAAACAAACAGGAGAAAGATATTAGTTTCCTTTCTTTTCTTTCCATTTCCTTTTCTATTTCTTTTTCATTTTCTTTCAATCTAAAATGATGCTAGCTTATAGATACCATAAGAATAAATGGGCATACATGGATATTACAAACTTCACTTTTGTGAGAGCAGTAAGGGGATAGTTCACTAATTGATCAATCAACAAATCTTTTTTCCAAATATTGAAATGGAAAGGGATATACATATATATATATATATATATATATATATATATATATATCAGGAGCATAGCAAGAGGTGGAAGGAAACAGTCATTTGGAAGAACTTACATGATAGAATGGTAAACATGACAGTAAAGAAGATGGATTGTGCATGTGAAGATGGCATCCCAGGGTCTGATCTAGATGTGGAAAAAGGCCTCTCTTGGTTGAGTATCCGCTTCAGTGCACCTGAAAGCACAGCATTAATGACAGAACCCATAGCTGCCCATAAGGCCGCAGCGTCATGCCTCCAGAGAATGACAGCACCAAAAAGTGTTGCAACAATCCACTTGCTCTGCAACCAACAGAAAAAGAACAATGAACGTCTCAGAATTGATATAGAAAGAAAATTTCCAAGTTAAACATTTGCATTAAAATAATTTATGGCAATAACAAGTTCAGAATGATGAATAGCAGCATGCCTCATGCCTGCATTGCCATTGGATCCAACATGTACTACACCTGCATGTAAGATTTGTAATTGGATAAACAATCATCAATCAATCAACAATGCCTTTTCTAGACTAGCTGAAGTCTGCAGCAGAAGTCCTTTGTAACCTATCAAAAGCCGTGTTGTTAAATGATTCAGAACTTAATAAAAAAAAAGATACTAGTGTTGGAAGATAGACAGATTCTTGAATATCTTGGTGAAATGGTATTGTCAATACCATCTCAAACTGGGATTGGAAACAATAGGCCGCTTAAAATAATTAAACTTAGTAACACAGTATCAATGTATTGGGTGGATATCCTATTGGTCTTCTAGATTTCAGGAATAACCGTTCTGTATCCCTCTTTGAAATCACTTCAACATCAGTAACCTTTTTGGGAAACTTTTATGGAGACAACAAACTGATATCAAAGACATGATTTGAGATAAAAGTTCTAGCAAATTTCAGTATATGCAAATTCAAACAATGGCAAAAGTATTACCATATTAGCAGTAAGGTTACCATGGAAGGTGCAGTGATTGAACATACATTCTGAGCTATCTATGACTATTTGTATGGTCTCTTATTCTTTCTATCAAATCTATCAACAGTGATTGAAATACATTCTGAGCTATCTATGATTATTTGTAAGATCTCTTATTCATTCTATCAAATCTGGTTTTGGAATGTTCAAACTGAATATTGATGGTGTAATCAAAACGCTCAAAATTCGAAAAGCAGTTATAAAGAGATACAAGAAGAGTGGATGCGTAGATTTCTCATTCTTTAACAAGTATAATTGTATAGATCCAGCGTCACAACTGAAAGGATGGAGCTTCTAGCTCTTGGAGGTAGTCTCATTGGATTTGTTTCATTGTCATTTGGTGCATGTGATTCAATGACTCTGTTTATTGACAGTCAAGGCAAGATTCCATGGCTACTCATCACTTATACTAATATGGCGCACATACTTGCATAACTTAAGGATGAAAAAAGATTTTGAATTTATGTTTTCTACTTTCTGATCCTCAGCTGAACTAGGTCGTTACTTGTCAGAGTTGTATTGGAAGTTGGAACCCATTGTTTGATGTTCCCATTTCTTTCCGTAAAGTAACTCCCTTATGGAATATATTAACATTTAAAAATATTGGGTTCTCTTTCAAATTCTTTGAGGGTCTGAGAATTATATTTCTCTAGGAACTTATTTTGGGAAAAAGTGGGATGATTTCCTAGTTGGCTTACAACTGGTTTTGAGTTTCCTATTAAGAATGGAATCGTGGGGATTTTATAAAATGGTTCTTAGGTTTTGGTGAGAGGTTAACTTCTTAGCGAGATTCTTTTTGGTGGAGAGGATGGTTTTTTCTCTCCAGGAAGATATCTCCATGGTTAAGGCTCTTTGTCCTTTCAGTGTATCATGTTGCTCTTGGAAAGAAGGGTTTCCTTTTGGGGATATTCAACACAAACACCCACCCCATCCCTCCCTCCCCTCTCTCTCTCTCCCCCCCTCCCCCCCCCCCCACTTTCTCTCTCTCTCTCTCTCTCAATCAAAGTTGATTGAATTGATTCAGTATGTACTGATAATTGAATTACGAAATCCCCAAGTAGCCACTTTGAATCTTCAATTCGTTTATGAAATTTGGTATCGGACAATCATGTTTTTAGCCCATCAACTGCTGGGAAGTCCCATTTGATCCTCTCTCTCTCTCTCTCTCTCTCAATAAAAATTGATTAAATTGATTCAGTATGTACTGATCATTGAATTACGAAATCCCCAAGTAGCCACTTTGAATCTTCAATTCGTTTATGAAATTTGGTATCAGACAATCATGTTTTTAGCCCATCAACTGCTGGGAAGTCCCATTTGATCCAACATGTACCAAATATCTGTTGTTCAACTGAAGTGTATAGAACCACAACCAGACATTTGAAAGATATTTAATTGAAGACTGAAGTTCTCAGACATTACTGATTAATAAGAAGTAAAAAATGCTGACTCAATAGAAACTCCTAACCCTATTAAAAATCCTGAATCTTCAGTTCCTAAAGAACCCAGTTTAAATATCATTTAATTTCAGATAAAACAAATCAAAATAAAATGTACTAACCAATCGATTGAGAGTCGATTCCAGACCACTAGCCATTAAATCTGGACGAAAGGCCGAGGAGTACTCATTACTCAAGAGAGATGATTCTTCAATGACCCCTCCAATACCTTCATCACCATCATCACTTGTTCTGAAAGCAGCGGGTCTATTCAACTCAATCATCGTTTTCGGCCTCAAAACCAGGCTTTTCGATGTGGGAAAAGCTTGAGACGAAATGGGTTTTAAGTATTTAAGGCGAGAAGGCATACAAGGGAATACTTTGAAGGTGGGTATGCCAGAAATGGCCGCTGCTGACATTTTTGTTCAGTTCCAAAGGAAAGTTGAGAGGCAGAGATTTGGGTAAAGAGCACCGCGAAGCACCTGGGAATCAATAATTTGATTGGTTGTTGGTTCAGAAAAGTCCAAGGCATCTCGCGGATAATCGTAAATCTGGAAGTTTCTTATTCAATTCTAGGGGTAGTAGTGAAGTGTGGCAGTGCATGTAGTGTTTGAGTTTTCACTTTGTTAGGTTACCAATTCAGCGTAAAATCATGCAAGGTCTTTTTTTTTTTTTTTTTTTTAAAAGAAAACTGTTAATATAAATCAAATATATAAGCCGATTATTTTTTTTAAAAGAAAATTGTTAATAAAAATCAAATACATAAATTTTATATAGTTTGATATATTATTAATATTAATTAAAAATAAATAAAATTATATGAGTTTATCTGATTTTAGATTTGTGAATTTTGTTTAGTGGCTATTGTTCCTTCTCAATCTTTAGATGATTTGAACTTCTTTATAAATAAAAGACATGTATGCTTGATATGATCGAATAAACTCATGTAATTTTCAAAAAGAAAAAAATTGATTTTTCACAATATACCGATCATGTTAAGCTTATATATCTAATTTTCATTGGCTATTGTTTCAATCATGTCAACCTTCTATATCTAATTTTCATTGACTATTGCTTCTTTTTTTAACAAACAGGACCTTAGATGATATGAATCTTACTCGAAAGAAGCCTACGATTGTAAGTAAATGGGTGTGTGTCCATGCTGGCTATGTATCGGATGGGCAAATGTTATAACAAAAAAATAAAAAGAATAAATAAAAGAAGAAAAAAGGAAAAGAATTAACACAAAATATCCCATTTTGTTAAGAGAGGAAGAAACAAATTTGGGGATATAAGAATGGGAAAATCTTATCCTACCAAAGTTAGGGGGTGTACTTGATATTTGTCATTAGAAATCAGTCAATAATAATGTATGGATAAATTTGCTATATATTATTGGAAAACTGCTTCAGTTTTTAGACAGAAGAAATTTGTGGGTAGTTGTAAGGTTTGGCATTGCTTCCTAAAAGAAAAAACGATTTCTTCAGAATTGATTTCTTCCTAAAAGAAGAAACGATTCCTAGTTAAGAAGTGCTTTAAATCTAGAAGATAAGGACAAAATGGGTATTTTAAAATAATATAAGGATAAAATAGTCTCAATCAAAATATCACTTATATTGATTCCTGCAAAAAATATTTGAAACCCATTTACAATTGCTTTTCAAACATGTTTACAAACGCTTAACGAGTAGGGTTAAAACACTTCTAGACCGATGAATCACTTTCAGTTCCAAAAAGGTAATGTCAAACACGTCCTTCAAATTCTAAATTAAAAAACGATAATCACATGGTTAAAAGTACACAATCAAGCATGAAGAATTTTTGCATTGGATTAATTCTCTTTCGTTGGTCTTGATCTTTCATGCCATTAGACACGTGCGGAAATTTTAATTAGAAACTCTTATTTGATTTCGTTTTTTTTGGTGAGATCTTATTTGATTTCTAAAGCCTTATATACCTGTATGTTTTTAATGTAGATTATATTTAATTTTCTTATATTATAATGTCTCAAAGATTTAGCTCCAAACTTCAAGGGCCCTTATTTAGTTTCCTTTTCTTTTTTCCCCCTCCTTACCTTCCAAATGTTGTTGTTATGTGGAGAGACTGATGCTTTTTTTTTTTTGATAATCGGGGTGTCCAGGCCAGCTTACACGCACCAGTTGATAATCGGGGTGTCCAGGCCAGCTTACATGCACCACGACTAATCCCTGAAGCCCTGAAGTTAACGATCCGATGATCACGTCTTATCCATTTCATGTTTTTTGAAAACCCCTTCACTCACTTACAATTTTCATGTGATTTGAAAACCCTTTTCTTCTTACTATTTTCTCGTGATCACGTCTTCTCCTTTTTGTATCTCTTGAAAACCCCTTCATCATCTTACCATTTTCTGGTGATCACGTCTTTTCTGTTTCGTACCTCTTGAAAACCCCTTTCATCCTCTACCATTTTCCGGTCGTCCCCTTGTGCACAGATTGGAGAATTGACAGAGAAGTTGAAGGATATCGCTGCAAACCAGGAAAATTCAGGATAAGTCCATTAAAAAAAAAAATTGAGTTTAGGAAGTTAAGGCAATTTTATCCCTTTTTACTATATCAAGGATGCTAGACGTGAGTTGTATTTCATGTCACCAAGATGAGCTTTAATTATGTAGTAATATTCATGTAATTCCTTGATTCATCTCATAATAAACATATATTTGTTGGGTAAACGTTTTCAATCTATGATACGGTTCATTAAGCAATATTAAAACTCCTAGTCAGGTATATGCAGTAATTTGGCATTATTAATGGTAAGTTGTTATAGAATACAACAAGCTGCTATAGAATAAGATAAGTTGTGATTTTTTTTATAACAATTTATGTTCTAACAAAATTTGAAATATGGTCCTAGAGGTGTGTAAATGTGAAGTTTAGAGTTATATGGTCTTAAATGGTGCATTAACGGCTATATTGGCTACGGGAAAGGCTCGTCGAAAACTTTGATTCCAAAACACGTTGTGAAGCAGGAAATCTTTATTTTAGTTCTATGGGGTTTTTTTTTCTTGAAGTCGGTCATCGAAGAGAGAAAAAAGGTCTCGACATGGAGGGTTTTGAAGTCATCAATGGCATCTTTACTTACTCCCTTATTTAACTTTCTTTAAAAACTTAACACCAGATTTTTTTGAAATTTAATAGAAATCTTTATTTATTTTTTTTGGTTTACCTCAACATCTAGATCTGAGGAAGAAATAGGGCTTTCGATGTGTGGATTTGGAAGAAAATGAAATCTGTTGTTGCATTACACGGGCGTGTTTGGCGTTGCTTCTTGGAAGGAAAAGCAATTCCTTTAAAATTGATTTTTATGAAGCGCTTCATGAGAATTGCTTTAGAAGAATAGATGACGATTGGTAAACATACACAGAAAAAATGCTTCTTATCAAGAAGTATTTTTTAGCTATATTGAAGTTGTTTGGCAAGAATAACTTGTAAAGCACTTTTAATATGATAATATTATCATGTTGACAATTATACCCATATACTT
>JAUPMG010262034.1:0-20385 GCA_031762675.1 Pachysandra terminalis
TTTGGAAGTGGTCGGGTGAAGGTGTGTTCTCAGTTAGTTCTATGTACTTTTCTTTGCCGGAGGAGATTTCGAGACTCAGACCATGGAGACTGATTTGGTGTGCAGGTTTACCTTCCAAGATATCCTTCTTTTTGTGGACAGCAGCGGAAGATAGGGTGCTCACGATTGACAACCTAAAGAAGAGAGGGTGGTCTACGGCCTCATATGTTGCTTATGTAAAAAGGAAGAGGAGAGGGTGGCTCATTTGTTTATCCATTGTGAGGTAACTTGGGACATTTGGAATGATTTTCTGAACAGATTTAAGTTATGTTTGGTTAGGCACCATAGTCTAAAAGAAGAATTAAATAATTGGGGCTGGAGGAGGAAGAAGAGGGGCTCAAGGAGGAGTTCCATCGTGTGGAATCTTTGCCCAGCAGTGATTGCTTGGACGATATGGAGTGAAAGGAATTGCAGAATTTTTAAAGGAACAGAATCCTGCATTCAAAAGTTGATTGATGAGACCTTGTCTTTACTATTTTTCTGGATGTCCAATTTCTCAGAATTTGAAGGCATTCGATAAATGGATTTTGATGGAGAGAAATAGGAGAATTTTCAATGGGAAAGGTAAGAAGCTGGAGGAGATCATAGATTCCATTATGGTCTTGACGATTTCATGGATTAGTTTCCTCCCATAATTTAGAGATGTTTCGTGGACTGATTTGATGAGAAGCTGGGAGACAGTGGCCTATCTGTAGTCTTTTTGGACATTTCATTGTTGTTTATTACTGTTTTTCGTATCTTTTTCTTTGTTGTTTCTCTGTACTTTTTTCCCCTCTTTTCCTTAATAAAATTAGTTATTGACCAAAAAAATAAATAAATAAATGAATTTTGATTGCTCATGGGGTCTATTTTGGGACTAATCTAGCATGTTGGTAAATAGGAGGGAGAAGTTTGAATTTGACAACGGTTTCTTATATACTTTTTGTTTGATGTCTGTATAGAGAACATATATACTCATTGTACATTTTGACATTTTGGTCCTTTAATACAATATTACTTTACCGATTAAAAAAAAAAATTCTCGTGCTATTTTTGTTACCGCGATAATAAATTTTTCATTATTTAATTTTGCTGTTTTTTTAGCTATATTCACGCTACTTGTTGACATGACGCATTGTAACTAATTAATATATTCCTTTAATTTTAAGCATTAAAATTGCATGCATTCCTATAAATGCAAAAACCTTATTTGCTGGCATGATTTATTAATCAAATCAGGTTCTTATAATTCCTTCACCTGATTTTTAGTAAGAATTCATCTTATTCTAAGTCCCTCACATTTCATAAGTTTTTTATCATCGCATTTGAACATATTGGAAGGAAACCTGTCAGACTAACTATTTTTCAAGAAAATATTGCATATGTTGTTCAACTTGCTATTGAGTACTTAGGAATCATGTAAAATAAATCGCTCCAAAGCTTGTCGCCTAGGTGACCGCTTAATCACCTAGATGATTACCTAGGCTATAGGCAAGCCTATCACTTAGCTTCCCCTAGGCATTTTGACAGCCTTGCAAAAAACCCCAAAATCAATCTGATTAAACATGAATGTACTGAATTAAAAATGCTATGAAAACTCCATTATTGTGCTCCCTCAACTCAACAAGGTTTCAATTTTTTTTCAAAAAAAGAGTTATTATGAATTCGAAACTTTAGGCATTAGGAGTATGAATGAACCTTACTCATAACCTCTATCATCTAACAAAATATGAGGATCTCATCTGCAATTCTACCAACACAGAAACTACTACAACACTTTAAAATTTTGCCCCCGAGTACAGTTCAACTGATCCACGCAAATTGAATTATACCCCGCCTGTTGCATTTCTTATTATACTCATTGTGAAAACCAAATGAGAACTAGAGGAAAGGGAAAAAAAGTAAAAGATCAACTAACAAAAGGAGATATGCTTACCCATTAAGCATCCATGCATCCACCCTATCTCCAATAGACAAAGCATGTATATCCATGGCTGCTCTATGTCTCTTCCTTGTTCCATCAAACTTCATGGCGGTGGTAGGACGGGCAATGCGAATTCTGGGTGCCACATCTCCTTCACTCTCAAGTGCCACCCATTCCCTTTGCTGCCTGGAGCCTGCACATGTAAAAATTAAATAATATAAAATGAATGAATACCCTGCATATGTACATACAAAACCATATTTTCACGTTCTTGCAAATTGCAAAACCCTCAAATATAAGCTTACCATCATCTGAAATAAGTTCAGTATAGCAGACATAAGCTTTTCCATCCTTCAAACTCAATACCTTTGCCAAGAACCACACCCTCCTATGATCATCCTCATCGGAGAGAACCTAAAATTCAAGATGGATATGTAAATACAGATCTAAAGGTGAGACCACATACATCCAATAGCAATAGCCAAAACCTGCTAGGAAAAAGCAAAATAAAGCATAGAAGATGACAACAGTCAAATCAAATCATAGCAAAAGAAAAAACTAATATATCATTATCAAATCGCCTAGCGCATAGGCGATTAGGCACTCGCGTAGGTGTCAATTTTTTTAAAGGAGCCTGTAGTAAATAAATGACACATATATCATTTATAAAAACAGAGTATGCCAATAATTTGAAACAGCAATTAACATAAAATGATTTCTACTAATATAGCCCAAAGCGATGAGCAATCATATAATAAATTTACTAAGATTTGAATGAAACAAAATCCAATCAAAAAAATCAGGTCAAAGAATCATAAAAAGTTAAAATCAATAAAGCTTGGTTGCTTTATAAGGGTTAGAGTAGACTCTAGAGACATGGATGCTTAAAAGTTAAAATCAATAAAGTTTTAAGTTAACCTGCATAAAAGATATAACATATTGACATCAATAAGTTTCATTGATAACATTAATTAAACAAAATCAAATACTAGTTAAAACTTAAATCAATTAAAATATAAAAAACATCCATATTGCACAATGGGCGACCGCCTACGTGGATTAGGCAACCAAGCGGATGCCTTGTCACCTAGGTTGTCACCTGGCTAGGTGCTTGCCTAGGCACACTCAGCCTAGGCAATACTCAACTGAACCCTAAGAAAACCGCCTAATAACACTGATCATTATCCTCCAAAAATTTAGATAAGTTCGGTAAGTTCAACTCAAAAATATATACTATCACTTTAAACTTACAGACCTCTACAAGGGAACCCTCCATTATGCTATTCTCCTTTGAAGTTTCCACTGGTTGATATCCATCATACTCGGTCTCAATAGTAATAGAAGCAGATCTTAATCCAATCTCAGATTCAGGAATAACCCCAATGGTTTTAGCTAAGTTGGATACTTTACGGCCCTTTTGTCCTCTCAGCACTTTTTCGATGCTTGTGACGGAATCCAACTGTGTGCTATTTGCTAACCCCATCTGGTTCTCCACAGACTGCCTAGGCAACTGTTTAGGAGATATATTAACACCTTCGACACTATCTGGATTAAATTTACCTCCTCTATTGGTATTGTCTAACTGAATAAGATTTTCCGAAGAAACTTGTAGTTTCCAATATCCATCTAGACCAGCTTCTACTAGCTCACTAATACTTAAAGGTATTGGATCCCCCATAGCAACAACAGCTCCTGCCTGTGATATGGCTTCTGCAGCCAGCTCTGCCGCTTTTACTACTGCATCCAAATTCTCTGCTCGTTTTCTGGCAGCTAAAGAAACTTCAACCTTCCTCCTAGCAGCCTCCCTTGCAGCAATAACCATTGAACTTGATTTGTTAGTTCGTCCCAAATTATTCATTCCATCAGAAAAAGAAATTTCAGTACTATGAGTACGATTCCCGGTTCTACTGGAGACCAAGGCTTCATCAACCATCAGTTTAGCTTGCAATGCAGCATCAGATGCAACCTTAGCAGCTGCTGCTGCCGCCTTTGCAACGGAAGCAGCTGCTGCAGCTCCAACAGCTGCAGAAGCAAGCATAATTTCAACTTCTGAAACCAATCCAGATTTCTTCTGGCTAGCCAACTGATTCCATATGTGTTTGCTTTGGTGGACTGCTGCAGCAGCAAGAGCAGCAGCATCATCTGCCTGTAGCTTAGCCTGCTCAATTTTACTACATGTTTCCTCTGCAAATATAACCCTCTGTTCTGCATTGTGATCCCCAATTATCTGGTAATGTGTGGAAGATGCAGGAGAAACAGTTGCAACAAAACTACCAGCAGTTTTAGATACAGAAAAGGCAGGGTTTCTGATGGCAATAGATGTAGACATCTGACTAGTAACACCACAACCAGAAACTGGTTCGGACTGAGTTTGAGCATGAGAACTGCTCTGGTTTCTGATGGTAACAGATGTAGACAGATGACTGGTAATACCACAACCAGAAACTGTTTCCGACTGAGTTTGAGTATGAGAACTGTTCTGACTAAGCTCTTCAGAAGCTGAGCTTTTTTTTCTCTTTTTTTGCTTCGGCTCAGTAGAAGTGTGCCTTCTCAGTGATGTTGCTGTTTTTTTCAGTTCCACTAGAGGGGCTGTCTGTGGAAATACACTTGTAGAACCCCTACTATGGATCAAGGGAGTAGTAGATTCATACTGCATACCAAAGGAACGTTGTACAGGTGGCTCCCGAACAGAGACGACATTAACTGCTTCTATACTGGGCAACACAGAGTAACAAGCACCAGAATCAATTGCAGAAACTTGTGAAGCAACAACCCGGAGTCCTGAAGAAGGGGCCTGCGATAGCCACGAAGTATTATGTCCTGTATAGTTCTTCATGTGCAGAGACTGACAAGGATGCAAAGAAGACAGTGTTTGATGAGAATCCAGAAGTGGCCCCCCTGGCATGCTGCTGGATTGAATCCTGTCATGAGTAGAAATACTCCATACCGGTGACGACAGAGGTATCACAGGATGTATAATTGCGGAGGGAATACCCTTGCCGCCGACTTGACCAGCAGGTCTGACAAGAGTATTACTTTGGAGAGTATTTTGTGTAGGTGCTTGTTCAGGAGTCCGAGAACCTGCAAACCTCAATTATCAAATGCAATAAGAGACTCAAACCAAATCTGGGTAAAACCTAAATAGTTTCAACACCTACAAGTACCTGAGTTTAAAAGCATAGGAGTCCCAGGGTTACTGAGTGGGGATCTTTGATTCTGAAGCTTTCCCACAGCAATACGCCACACGTTCTCCCAAGCACTCCTTCCAACATCTATGCGTTCAACACAATTTGTAAGTGTCAGGCATCCAATCAGTAACATGGGATTAAAAAAATTAAATAGAGCACTTAAAAATATGGTGCATAGATCTTCACCAGATTCTCCAAAGGCAGATTCCATACATGCCTCATCTGGTGCAGTTCCTTGGCTGCATAAACAATTTAAAGCATGCTTAGATACACATTTCAACCAAAAACAACTATCTGAAGGGAAATGCTAAATATCTAAGTCATCAAGACCATTTTTTTGATACATTGAACTTAAGATAACTATGAATAACACATTCTCTAGGCAATTTTGTTTTCTTCTCTACTCTCATTTCTTGTGCTGCCTTTCATATCTCTAATTTAGTTCCTTTTTCTTTTCTTTTTTCCTCTAATTTAGTTCCTCATTATCAATCAAGATCAAAAATCAAACATACATATGCACAGCAATATATGTGAGGAAAGGGGCAACCAATCAAGGGTTGGACTCAATGAATCCCCTATGTCATGTTCTTTTTTTGGACAAAAAAAAAAACAACGGCTAACGAAATCTACATATTTAGTGGATAAAACATCTGATGAACACTTCTAATGAACACTTCTTCCATTATAGATTTTCAAAATAGATCCTTCCAACCACTATAATTATGCCACAGATGTGGACCTGATGTCTATCAAATCCATAACATTCATTTTGACCAACTCATTTCCTTGTATTTATGCTCTAGATGCATATACAAATATCTGAACAGTTGAAAATTGAAATAGTGCAGATGAAAAGAGTTGATGCTCACATCAAAGATCCATACACAAATATCTGTGCACGCAATTGAACTTGTTGTAAGTCTTTGAAAGGCTGTTGAAGTAGTGCAGATGAAGAAGCTGAAGAATTCAAATCTGGTAGATTAGATGCCTGAACAGTTGGAATACCACATGGTTTTGTATTACCGTCTTCAACATTCACACGGGGCTCTATCTCTTCAGCTTGCAATACCTGGCTTCCAGTCTGAAGTGAGCCAGGGGATACATTGCATGATTTACCCCCACTTTCTGTCTCTTGTTGCACAAGGTTTTTTTCTTTAAGAGGCTTCCCTTTTTTTGCAGAAACCCTTTCAGTTGACTTGCAGGACGGTCGCCTGGTTTTACGTTCAGTAGAACCTTTAGATTTTCCACGCACATTCTTCCTATCTGAAGATTGAGTACCTCCATGATCAACTTCTTGTAACATCTTATGGTCCATTTGGCATAAGCTAGATGTTGATGAAGGAGAACCCTCTACAGTCTTTGGAAAAATAATTTGAATATTAGGAACAATATAAAGCAGTTCAAAGCAAAGTGTCGACTTAGAAAATAATGAACGACTTAATGAGAAAAATAATAATAATACCTGCAGAAATTCATAAGGTTGAATAGTGGAAAATGGTTTCCATCCCTTTCCAGTTTTCCTTTCAGACAGATTCGCATGTGAGCTGACCTCAAAAGTGAAGCTCCTATCATCTTCAGAGGCATCATTTCCTTTAGGATCTTGAGAAACAGATTCAGCTTTATTGGCTACCACATCTATGTCACCGGAGACTGGATAATTCTGATCCACTAACCCCTTGCCTCCCTCTTGGTTTTCTTTTTCACTTACAGAAAAGTCACTGCAACGAATAACAGTTGGTGAGTCGCAATTACGTTCATTAGAATTTGGACTTTTCCCGTCTTCTGGAGCACTAAATTCCACATTGTGTTTAGACAGAATAGCATGTCTAGTGGAGTTCCCACATTCATTTGAAGCATCACCTGCAAACACTGATCTAATCATTAGATTGGTAAAGGGACTGCAGGGTTTGTCCCTGCAACAAAAAGATAACGTTGGAATTCAGATTGACCTAATCATAGTTGACTTTGTAATTTGTAAAGTAATTCCAAATATAGGGTCCAACATTAAGGGCATCTTTCTTTATGTTTAAGTTCTGCTGCCAAATAGTAGGATCATCATTGTGGGGGGCGTTAGGACCAACTTGACTCTATGGATGTATATAACATAAAACATGCCCTAGTTAAGCTCCTGTAGTTGTGATGTGTTTTACATGAAAAAACCACACATAATAAAATTGTATTCACCGGCATGAGTTGCACAAGGTTGGAGTCTTTCATGTGGAACTTAAATTTTTTACACTTTCTAGCAAAAGGGGCAATATAAATATATTGATCTACATGCACCGACTTTGAGTACAAATTTTCGATCATAAAAATAATAATAAAAAAATCAAGATAAATAAATGGCCTCACCCATGCCTGCAGGAACACTCTGCCTGATATTATCATCTCCAGATGTTAAACTAGCTTCATTGTCATCCTGATCTTTTTGGCCAGCATCACGAGATGATTCCCCCAAGGATGAAGGCACTGAGTGATTGAGTGTCTCACTATTGTTAGACATTGTTCCTGCAAGCAAAAACCATAAACATATGTACATGCATATAATCACGATATCGGGATAATATAAATGTTTCTGGAGTGAAGTACAAAAAGGCATTCCTGAAAAATTCCAATCCCAGTGGGATAAATTCAATTCAAGTTACAGATCTCAAATAAGGGAATGTGAGGGTGATATAATGATCATTCAACTTCAATGAAAAGAACAGTCGAGACATTTAGAAGGGCACAGATAAAGTTTAATCTAAAATAATTACCTACAACTTCTAAGGATGCTTCTGCGGACTTTTCATGAAAAACACCTACTATTTCAGCACCATCGTTCTCTCCAATCGTTGAATCATGAGAAACATGACCGACTATTAACTCCTTAGAGTGCTGCATGGCTTTATTAGCCACAAGAACTCGAGGTTCATCCTGGCGTGCAGTATTAACAATGACCAAGGAAGATGAAGAGGGAACATTTGTACCACCTGCCAGCTTACCAGCATTGTCAAGAAATGCAGCTTCTTCAAGATCAGACAAAGGAACTGGTTCACCTGCCATTTCAGAGCAGTCCTTCAGGGCCAATAAAGTTGGTTCTGCAGAAATCTTCGTTATAGCTTCTTCCCTTTTATCTGAGGACAATTTATCCCCTACACATAAAGATAACTTCCCATCCTCTTTGTGCTCAGTTACTTCATTTGAGACAGCATTATTCCCAGAAAGCATGTGAATGACATCAACTGACTTGTCACAGGAAGCCAGATTAGCATCTTCAACGACGATCCCAGATGACGCTGCCAAAAAAATTATAAATTAAAAATTAAAAAAAGAAAGAAAAAGGAAGGTAGACTGGATAGGAGACTGTGTAGCATTGAAGTTTGAACATCCACAAAATGATATTTCTAAAACATACCTGGTTCATCCCCAACAATATGATCAGAAGATGATATATACACTAGCAACTTTATCTCTTCAGTAATTTGACCCACAGAAGATAATGCAACCCCCACCCTCTTTTCCGTAACAACAGAATGATCAATATCACAGTCCATATTAACAGATTCAGTACTTAAGTTTACATCCCCCTTTTCAGGAATAGTTACATCTGACTGACTATTATGAGCAGCACTAGGCCCAATGATTACATTTCTTTCACCTACATGCATTGATTCAGCCTTCAAGGAAGAAGAGATGTGATCCTCCTCACTGAAATCCTCTGCATAAACTGGCAACCCATCACAATCATCTTTCAAATTTTCAGTTGCTTGTGCTTCACAAAGTCTGTCAGTTGAAGAACACAGCTCCACTGTCAAACCAGAAAAAGTTCCAGCATGACCATTACTGCTTCTATCACATTGGCCATTGGAAAAATTATTATCTTCCAACGTCAGCAAAGATGTCTCAGCAGTACTAACTGAAATCCTACTTTTCAACTGGTGACTGCCACTTTCTAATGAATCTTCTTGTTTCTCAACAGCAGTGTTGCTCTGTTCATGTCCCATCTGCAGTGGAGAATTTAACTTCACCTCTGGCCTGATATACGTTCCTACATTGCTGTTGCTGACCTCAACAGCATGCCCTTCAAAGTTACTACTCCCTTCCACCACAAGTGATGTGTCATGTGTAGTTCCAATAGACTGATCATCCATCTCACCATCTTTGGACAAAGCCACAACTTCGCTGCTAACCTGAACAGGATTCTCAGAATACATATCACCACTGCAAGCTTCTGCCACTTGTAACTTGGAATCCTTCTTCACTGCCAAACTTAAAACATTCGCCACATTTTGAATACTAGATTCAGTTGCATTTTCTTCTGCCACCTGCACCGCTGCATTCTCATTCACTGGCAACCTAAATGAGTTCTCCATGTTATTGTCATTCGTTTCAGTGATGTTTCCTTCACAACTTTGATCATTCCTCTGAGCCTCTTTGCTCACAACCCGGTGTTCCCCACCTTTCTCAACATCATTGTTTTGTACACCATCTGTATTCTCATTAGAGATGTCAGTTACCTTTCGTGGGCACTCCACATCATTCAACTCCCTATCACTAACAACAATACTCTCCACAGGATTGGCTAAGTAATCAACTCGCACCACAGAAGTGCTAGAATCATCTTGTGCCCTATTAACAAGAGATCCATCCACCAAAGGACCACCTTCCCTTTGATTCGCATTGCTTCTTTTTCCATCAATTGACTGATTCTTCTTAGTTGGTGTTAGGCCATACACCTCACTCATTGAGCTCGAATCCAAGTCTTTTGAATTTTCATGGCCAGACTTTTTGGCTTCATGAGTTTGTGACATAGCTTTAACCTGAGGCAATTCCACTCCTGTATCCATATTTATCTCCGAAAAGCTTTCTGCATGCTTATGAGGTGGCAACGCAGGGTCCACAACTACAACATCCCCTATCTTAGACGGAATGGAACCACCTTGATCCATACTGGGTTCCATTTGATTGGTTAAGCTACCAAGTTCATCAAGGGCATCTGAATCCTCAACACTGGTTTGCCCATTGATCATTTCATCCTGCCCAACAGATTTCAATAGCATTTCAACAGATTCCAAGGATGTGGCCTCGGACCAAACATTAATATGCCTTGAAATGGAGCAGGATTTTGCAGCACTTGAACTGAAGTCTATCCCACTACTTCCTCGAGAGAAGTCCTCAATCCACTGGGATTCTTCCTGATTTTGGATGCCAAGTAAAACCTCTGTTTCAACCAAACTATCAAACCTTAGGTTGGCCTGAAGACAGTCATCTAGATCAAACTTGGGGAGAGCAAATGAGCGTAAGCCTGGGGGAAACTTGGCATTCTCTTCACCAGCTAACTGAAAATTCTGGCTCTGGAAATCATTGTCATCATAATCCATTGGTGTCCCCCTGCAATGATAAAAAGATGCAGAAAGAATGATAACCATACAAATGTGGCATAAATCAAGTCTCCAAATTGTGAAAATTCAGAAGTAAAAAAGTACAACAATATGCATTAGAAAACATGTATTATTAGATTGCTATATGTTGCTACATACAAAGCATTTAAGTTTCACCATCAAAAGATCATCATAAAAAAGAAGATAAAATTATCTACCAATGTGAATGATGAAACATATCAACAATTATTTTGCACAACAACACTGAGTGGAATAATTTAGAGCCATCTTATGAGCTTGTTCATCGTATATATTTAACACTTGATCTAGGTAATAAATTTCAGTGGGGCGGGGAGGGGACGGACAATTACATCACTGATATTTCTGCTTTTCACCACCTAGAACAAATATCTTGAGGTGTATTCTAGTGCAATGGAGAAAATGCAATGTTCCACCAGAAGTTTCAAACAATGGGTGAAACTTCTGATAAAAAGAGGAAAAATTCAAATAACAGTGAGATTTTGTTGACAGCGTCATATCACATTTCAAGCACCAGTTTTGGGCCAACTATTCCTATGTCTGAGTCATTCAAACAAATCTACAAATTCTACTAAAAGAAGATCAAATCAAAAAGGAGAACTGAGTATTTTACCATCAAAAACAATTCCAGACAGGAAAATGAAGTTATGGCTTCTTTCCTTAAGATTTCTCTCATGTAAATCATTTTGTACAAAGATAGATCTCGTATGAAAATAGATCAAATGTAGTACATGCATCTATCTAAAGCATCTACAGAATTTAATAAAATGTTGGATTTAAAACAGGAGAAAGTGTAAACTTTGGAAGATTCAATTTTTTTTCTTCAGTTTTTCACCTTTAAAACTTAGAATTATTGTAAAAAAGTTGAAGTATATATACAGGTGAATATTATTTAGGCAAAAAATAATTCCTCGGTAAAATATAACTAGAAAATATTTTTAAGATACATGCTTAAAAAAAAAGAGTTCAATCCATAAACCATTTCAAAATCTCCATTACAAAATGCTAATCATTTGACTGGGTTTATCATTGAAATAATCAATGACTAATTACTAATCAATTAGTTATTGTTTCATAAATTAGAAATGAGTACTTAAGCATAAACTAGCTTAAAACCATGACGCTGCATTTCCTGGTATAGTAACACTATGATTTAGAAGCATAGTTTTTAACACTAATATTTGTCTTGGGTATCATTTCGTGCAAAATCGATACTCATCGGCTTACATATTGGTTTCAGATGAAATATAGTGATTTCACACAGGACTTATTAAAAAATTCAGTGATAGAAGTAATGAATCTCCACAAAATATATAGAGAAAAAACACTATATGCATGATATATAGAAACAGAAATATTTTACAAAATCTTTCATTATTCATCAATATATATATAGTAACAGAAATATTGAGTGTGTAATACTGTATTCCGACGGATCCAAGTCAAATTTTGCTCAAATTCCCCCAATCCTCAATGCAAAACACCCTAATAGACCCCATAAATTCGAAATTAATATTCCCAAAAAAACCCCAAACATTTGCAAAACCGAAAATGAAATACTCTACCAAAAGAAAAGCCCTAAAAAATCATAATAATTCTTCTGCTAATTTTCTCAAATAAAAGGCCCAAACCCCTCTAATTAATGTAAATGAGTAACACATTTCTCACCAACAAAACCCATCAAAACCTACACTGTCAAACCCTCAAGCACATTTCCTAACCCATATCACAAGCTGTATTTCATATCCCAAAATAAAAAATAAAAACAATCAATCATCATGTGTTCCAAATCAAGTTCAAGTTTGCCCAACTTCCCCCCTCCTTACAAAACCCCACATTTACTAGCAAAATATCACCAAATCAAACAAAATGAAGCAAAAACAGTTGAAATGTAAAAATTTATGTAATTTATACATAAACCTTCAAGTCAAATCTTCAAGGAAAGCACACTGCCATTTAAATAAAAAACAAATTAGCATCCAAATGACCTAAAACATAAACACACTTTACAACCAACAACTGAGACTTGACCAAATCCATTTTTTTATGACGAATAATGAAAAATGGCGGAGAAAAAAAGCACCCTTCCCTATTCAGAAAGCAAGTACAATCAATGGGGAGAAACCCCCACACACCACCACCACCACCTCTAAAACGCTCCAAATCTAAGCATCCCACTCTTTAAAAGCATATCCTCCTTAAGTAACCCCAAAAAGATGTCGTTCCTATGGACCCCACTCCTGGCCAAAAGATTTTCCACTTATTTAGCACTTGGAGCCACTCCTGGCCAAAACATTTGCCACTTGATTAGCACCTCTTGGCACATAAGAGAACGAGACGTTCAACCCATGAGCCAAAGCAGATGCCTGGCAAATGAGATGTAAAAGCCTCCAGGATGAGTCTCAATGGATAAAAGCAAGTAATTGTGGCCAAGTCCCCCTCAAAAACCAGATCTATGTACCCCATAACTGTAGCCTCCTCAAATCAGTCAATAAAGCCCAAAGATTGCCTGCATAGCACCCCGTTGCATTATCGACCCTTAGAATGCATGAAGTATCTCCACACCATGCGCCCTAAAAACACTTCCTATACCATATGGCCTTGGGTTGCCAAGCGCCCGTCCATCAAAGTAAAGCCTGACAAACAGCAAACTAAGGGGACTCCACCTCACCTGTATCTTTCCTAAATGAGGAAAAGGGTGTGCCACAACAGACCAAAACTGGGTCAGATCTGAGACAAATATTTAGATAAAACAACAGCAATACCACAGCCCATGAAGCCACAGTCCTAAAGATATAGTCTAAGACCAACTGGATCCCCAAATGTCTTATCTTCAAAATTGTCTATTTCTTTCAACCCAAAATCCCAAATAATAGCAAAGGGATAGTTCTGTACATCAATCAACTCCAAACCTCCAAATCTCCACTGATCAAAGAGAGAATCGATCCCTCTTGACATAACCCAAGACACCTCAATCTGATTCCAGACAACCCTGGAAAACTCAAAGCGAATGCCAATATGAATAAAGATTCTCCATTACTCAAACACATAAAGCATATCTGAGGTGATACCAAATATTCACATCTCCATTGGAGGACATTAGCTATGTTGATTTTGCGAGATAACAAGATCCAAGTTTTGATTTTAGGAGAGGCCATGGATTTCCAAAGGATACGAGGAGAAAATGGCAGGGAAAAGGATTCTCTAAGCCTACTAATGTGGCAAAAAAAAACGTGGTTGAGAACCTCCCATGAAGACAGGGTCCAAATACGTGAATCATGAATATCTGGGTCAATGAACACATGCTTAAGATCCTAAAAGAGAGAGCCTAGCTCCTCCAAGTCAGCCGGTCTATGATCCCTCCTAAGCAGAAGGTTCCAAACCAGGTCATAAAAGGACCACGACAAAATATCACAACTAGGTCTTTGATGAAGCAAACCAATGCTTTAAAATTTGGCGACAAGCCACCAAAAGTTTGTCATTCCCATGGCCTCCAACCCGAAAAATTAAGGGAATTATTGATTTCCCTTTTTTACACCATGTCACTGAAATGTTGGTGACATGGTGGAAATTTCGCACATGTTTACTAATTTCGTCTTTAAAAGGCATGCTGAGGGAAATGTCACCCCATTTCGGAGACATTCCTCTCCTTTTCCATTCCCCTCTTATGTTTTTATTTTTTTGATCAATAACAATGAATTTATTAAAAAAGAGAAGGAGAGAAAAGGTTCCCCAACAAGGGGAAACCAGAAAAAAAAAATGTACAATAGCAAAGAGAGGAGAAAAGAAAATAACAACAGTCTACAGATACCACTCCCCCCCAAGGCCGAGACCCAAAAACCTGGTTTACATATGGATCATAGTTTCCATTCTCCTCTTATTATTGCCCCAAGTCCCTCCATTTTCTCCACTTTTTTGAGTGTTTTGTGAATAAAAAATACTCTAATATAGATTTCTTGAAGGTGTGAAGTGTCTGGTGGACCATCGGAAGCACATGTTCAAGGTAAACATTTTTCTAATTTTTTACTGTGTAAACCTAACAAAATCATGTGAAATTAATATTGTCTAATGACAATCTATTAACGAGTGTCATTACTTTGATTTTTGGCAAAAATTAATATTTTTTAATTTAATTATTTCCATTAGTAAAAAGTATAATATGAAAAAGAGTGAAACAATGAACAGTCATATACACAAAACACTCCCTCCCAGGCCTTAATATGCACATGGAGAGTGTACACATAGGAGTCTAAGAAATAACTATGTGAAAAGGATATCAACTCTATGTCTTTACCAACAGATCTAGCCTCAAATGATTACAAAATATCCCAGTCCCCATTGAAGGCAAAAGGAGAAATAGAGCTAAACTCTTCACCCTGAAGGACCACCCATGACAAGTCCATCAAAACAATTCATTTAATCTAGTTTTATGTTAAGCCTAAGAAATTCAAACAATAAATGGTACAAATATCTTCACTCGTTGGCAACTATTCTTTTCAAGGTGATATTTTCAAAAGAATGAGTTTTAATCACAAAAACAAACAAGTGCAGTTCCTAACACCATATAAGCAATCAATTTCTATAATGAAATTTGAAGAAAATGAAATTTAGAATTTTCTAGCTAAATTTCTCTTTTCTATCAAAATATTGGTGAAATTTCAATAATTATGATAAAAAGTTCGTAAAATTTATATTGCACAAAACAGTTTTCAGCCAAAAATGGAAGTTGGCAAAACCTTTTCACAAAAAATTGGCAATACTTCAAAAAACTGAGACATATTCCACAAAAAGCAAAAAAGACAATTCCCATGAAATTTCTCCATGTTCACCAAAATTTTTATTAAATATCTTGGTTCCTAAACTTCTCTTGCTTGAATTATATACTTGGTTGTTGCTAAATTTAAGTTGTAAATGCATTATTATGTATTTGTAATCAAATCATAAGATTTCACTGAAAGTCACGATGGTTTCTTTTCCTCAATTTTGCCTCAACTACAAAAAAATATTTACCTAAAAACAAAAATTCTCCTCGAGAATTCCATTTCCAAGGAGCAAATTAACAGTAAAACTGAAATTTAAAACCTTGAACTTGGTTGATCTAGTAAGTTAGTATTTGCACATACCATGGAATGAACTTAATGTCAAAAATCAAGCCAACCATCTAAATTCAATGACTTAATTGAGAGCACGTGACATGTAAGCTACTAAAATTATATTTGTTTAATCCAGTCACGCACACAAAGATACCCATGTTGTATGTCCAACCAAGCTATGAGACACTTGGATAACTCAATCCATCCCATTTTGCAACCAACTTCTCTAGGAAAAAATAATAATAGTGAATAAGAGAGTATAGAACTCCCATAACCAAGTGAAGCTCAAGCAAAACACAGATGGACTCCCTTCTAACTCCAAATACAAATGCACAAGAATGAATGCATGTACATACATGAATTTGAGCATGTATAACTGTACTTACCCCCTTAAAAGCATAGATCATAATTAAGTTTAATATTTACTTATGTATACACATAGAAAAGAGATAACATACAAGGAACAGGACCTTATAAACTAGGTGGGCTCCCCACTGTATGGCATTATTTCTGTAGAGGTGGGGTCCATCATGTGTTCATTAAAGGACTGTCAAGAGAGTTGAACATCTAGAGCAGAGATGCTTTCTCATATATTACATGCTTTCTCAGATTCGACCAGGGAGGGAGATGCATCTCGAAAGGAGATACTTACTTTAATGATGGGTTGGAGAGAGGCGAGATCACAAGGTTATGGGTTGCTGGAGGTAGAGGCAGACTCCTCCACGATCATTTCATGGACGATGATTGATGAGCGTTGCTCCTGGAGGCTGGCACACTATGTTAGATTGGCTACGTTCTTGGCAAGAGAGCTGTGAACATCTCGTTCCATCATGTGCCTAGAACTGCCAATAGAATTGTGGATAGGCTAGCCAAGAGGGGTGCGAGGAGAGTCAAGATGTTTGTTCTGGTGCCTACGGATGAGATGTTCAATGATGATGTGTAGTGGCATAATGTTGTCTTGTCCTTTGGGTGTTTTGTAGTGTTTTTTTTTGTTTTCTCTTTCATAGTGTCTTTGGTATTTCTATACCTTGTAGGAGCCTTACTTTAAAGGGCCTAATCCTTGTATTTAATTCCTCTTTTTCACTTATCAAAAAAATAAAAAAAAATAACTGGGACCCCATCAAGGAGCAGGGGGCTGATTGCAGATTTTCCTACATCCACAGTTACTGAGGCGCAAACAGTATTGATATATTATTTTATGCTTCAAAAAGGTAAGAATTGTAAGTTACCTAATTCCCTAAAACAACCATAAGCCAACTTAGTTTATTGAACTCCAAAAAAAAAATTGTGAAACAAGAATCATATCAATTGAACTAAATTGCAAACCAGGAAACTACAGTAGCACTTGCACAAACCTAAGACTTCAACGATATGTATCTTCAAATATTCTTCCACTTGAAATTTATTAACATTCCAAATTCTGAAAACAGCAATTAAGTACTACAACATGTTAGTTTTTACATTTTAAAATTATTACGTATTTCCCATAACTAGCAACCAACTAACCATCAATATGTCCATTAAAATAAACAGTTACATGACACTGAAATAAATATCTATACACAACAACCAAAAAATTAGCAACAATATTCGACAATAGTCGAGAACCAGCACAATAAGACTCATCAAAAAATTCAAAAAATAAATAAATAAAAAAATTAAGCAAATACATTATTCAATACATGATAACGTCATTTACATTCCATTAGAAATAAATAAATTTTTTTGTTTTCCTCCACAAATTCCTCACTGCCATCAAAGGAACTCATCAAAACCCAGTTTCTCTTTTTGCATCATAACATGAATAATGTAAAACAGCAACTATACATCTTCCATAAAAACGGCGAAAGCAAAACTTCACGCTCAAATTCACTATTCAAAAACCATAATCTCACATAGACATGGGTGTGCGCACATCCATAACGTACACCATCCAATGTTAAAAAGAATAAAAATAAAAATAAAAAGGCAATTTTTCAAACTCAACTGCCATTTACAAACGAACCAACACAAACCGTTACTTCTGTTGCATTTTGTTCTAATTAGTGCATATCTAACCAAAGGCGCATCGAAGAGGAAAAGAATCATACCAGAAGAAACAAATCTAATATCGTAATTCCCTCCATCAAGAAACGAAATCGCAGCCGTTGATCATCCATACCCTAAATCCTACGGTCAAGCGCAGGCTCATTTCCCTAGGACGAAACCAGTCTTAAATGGCAAAGAGAAAGTATCCTCCGCTGAAAAAACCCTAGTTCTGCATCCAGTCAACATGAAGTCGAGAATTCCGGTGAGCACCAGTCACCGGAGGTTGCAATTTCCCGGCCAATAGAAGTGTTTTTCCGGGGAATCTAAAGCAGAAAGATAAGAACAAGAAGAGAGGAAATGGACGGAAAACGAATTTCTCACTCTCTTTGCTTTCCACTCACGCTTTCTTCGTACGACGTCTGGAAACGTTTTCCTCACAGATTGGAAAGTGATCATGTGGATCAGGGTACATTGTATATTATGACGTGGCAATAAATCATTGGATATTATCACGTGAGTCTCAAGAAATCTCACGTGAGTCTCAAGAAATCTCATGTGATGATAGTTATCTGTCCAATAGACAGCTTGGGGATTGTACTTTCGATATACTAAGTCGTGTATCACGTTGTAGTTTTTCGTCACCGAGTTGGTTCACTAACTAGGTGAGCTGACTCAATGCGGTACAGGAAAAGTCTAACTTATGACTATTCTGACTTCCTACCTTATCCAATCATAACGTCGTTCCCAAAAAAGACTCTGTCATTAAACCATAGAATAACACGTGGCAACGTTAGGAATCCATACACCGGACCCCAAAAATTATTAAAAGAACCCTGTAACGGAATTGAAATTGCGGCTCAAATCAATTTACGAGGTTGAATTGTTCAAAACAAAGATACTTTGAAAAGGTCATGTATGGATGACAACAGAATGGGCTTGAGTAGGGGTCGCAATGGGTCGGGTGACCCGATCAACTCGATCAGCCCGAATTTATGAGTGGGCGGGTTTGGACAAAGGTAAGTGGTCTGTAAGGCCAAATCAAACTGGAATTTAAGGTCCAATTGATTTTTCGGGTTAGGCTCGGATTTATGTTATAGTGGCCCGACCCAGCCTGGGCTATGCATTACATGTAATTACTATTATACAAATAGTATATTATATTATCAATACAAGTGTCTTACTTTCATTGCATAGTCATACTATTTTATAGAATAATGTACTATAAATCTAAAAAAATTTCAGTATTTTTATAGCTATTTATGAAATATCTTTGTAATTTATAGTTTTTTAATTTTAAAAAGTAAACCATTTGAATTTGTAGGGTCGGATTAACCGAGCTCGAACTTGATGCATTTTAAATACATGCTTACACCTTTGAGCCTGAAAGTCAGGTCGAGCCAGGGCTCAGACCAACATAAGTAATGTTATATTGGGATGCAAGTTTGGCCCGAGCCCGCCCAAGCCCTACCCATTGCCACCCCTAGCTTGGAGCGAGTTCTGAAAAATCCTAATCCATCCCTACATGAGCACTTATACTATCCTACTTTTACCTCTATTAGACTCATTATGGTGAATTATATACATATCTATACTACTATTAAAAGCAAATTTTATTTTTAAGGATTCTTTCACTATATTTTTTGGATTAAAATATCCCCTATTTTAGTACCCTACTTCCTCTTTTAGAATAAAATGCTCCCTTATTTTTGTACTTAGACACGTTATTACTATATCATACTTTTCCAATTCAAATCTATAATAATATAATAGAGAGAAAAATCCTTTTCAACCCATCCCATATTCTTTAGTATCCTAATTAGACACTATTCTAACAGAGAGCTACAACAACCTATACTACTATTAAAAGCAAAAAAAAAACTATCTTTAAGTATTTTTTTAACTAAAATACCCCTACTCTATTTTATCATAATGAGTTCTATTATAGCAAGTGACTTCTATTTTTAATATTCTACCTTAATACTTATCATAATTGTAAAGATAAAAAAAAATACAGATTAAAAAGAACTTTTACATAAAAGGTAAAATAGTAATTTCACCTTTCACATCTAGAACCTAACCTAAGGTTATCATTGTAATGATGCATAATTAATAATATAAACTAATATAAGGGAATTAAAAATCATTAATACAAACTGCACAACTTAACCAGAAACAGATTAATGAATTAACCTGTAATAGCCAAACAGGACCTAACACTAACATTTAATTAAGCTGGACTTAAGTAAGGCCCATTTAGATTAAAGCCTAAGTGAATTAACTAAGACCTATAATAACTAATTTTCGTGATAAGCCTACAAGGTAAATTTAAAGATTAAGTTAAAACCAAAATGGACTTTAGACTTACAGATAAATACAACTATCTATCTTAATACAAGTACAACACTTAAAACAAGTAAAATAAGATTAATTAAACAAAATAAACCTTAGAAACACATCAAGATTCGTGGGATCAACTAGGAAGAGCAAGGAGAAGGTTAAGAAACCAGAAATCTAGAAGAGAACATTAGCAGGCCATCAATGACAGCAAACCTTCAGCACATCCAATGTGAGTTTTCATTTATTCTTGTGTATTTACTTTCCATCCAATGTTATATCTTGGAGAATTTCATTCTTTCATGCATGCAACCCATGATTTAATTAATAAAACCCAGAAACTTGGTATGAAATCAATCATCTATGTATATTGTATTAATGTTAAACTATTAAAATCA
>JAUPMG010262042.1:0-20385 GCA_031762675.1 Pachysandra terminalis
TTCTTATGCAGCAAAGGTGTGGGGGTTTTTTGTTCGTTCACTTGATTTGGTTTGGGCTCCTCCAGGTAACATAAGGGTTCTTTTGGATCAGTGGAGTTTCTCTGTTTTGGGGACGAAGGGTTTGAGTTTCTTCAGGTGCTTTTCTTCTGCATCATTTGGCATATATGGGGGGAGCGGAATAAGAAGATTTTCGACTGTTCCAACATGAGTCCTTATCGCCTCATTGATTTGATTGTTGGCCTATGGCAGTGTGGTGTAAGGTGCTTCTAGAGTTTAAGGATGTGTCTTCTTTAGACCTTATGTGATGTTGGGAGGCAATTGTTGTGATGTAGTGGTCTTTGGCCCTTCTTTTTCCTTTTCTTTTAGTTTTGTTTTTGAGTAGTTGGTTCCCTACCTTGGGGAACTGCTTATCCTTACTTGTTTTTGTACATTCTTATCTTTTATAAAATGCTTTGTTATCGATTAAATATATATATATATATATATATATATATATATATATATGAATTTAAGTGCGAATGCAAACCATTCAAACACATGCGATTTGTAGTGGTTCTGCACCTCAGCCTAGTCCACTCCCTTGAGATACCACCCAAGGGTCTCAAGGATTTCTCTACGGTAGGTTTTGTTCACTATAGCTAACCTCCAAACCGTATGAAGAATTTACCGGCATTCTCCAAGCCGTACAAAGGTTTCAATGGCTCACCCAAAAACCACTACGAGGTTTCCCGGCTGACCTCCAACCAGGGTTTTCAATATCGCCGATTTTGAATGTGTCGACACGAAATCCTTGGGAAGTCGTAGATTTCCCATTTCCCTGCGACATGAGGGAAAACTATATTTTTTTTAAAAAAAACCCTATAAAATGATGAAAACATAAACAAATGTTTATTTTTTCCCCCCGATGTCGCTACATGTCGCAGGTCTTACCAATCTGCAATTTGTCTTGAGACATCGACATTGCAAACCTTGCCTCCAACCACAACGAGGTTTCATGGCTAACCTCTAACCACTACGAGGTTTCACGGCTAACTTGTAACCACTATGAGATTTTCACGGCAACCTCAAGCCATTACAGTTTTTAACCTAAATTAAAAACAGTAAAAAGGACTACTATGAGATTTACCAACTCGAAGTCCGTCTGCTGTTGGGTTCTCGCTCATGTTCCTTGCTCCTTTCCACCTTGGATGTCGTTGTTGACGGTTGATAAAGACGAGGGCCTTACAACCCTAGATGTGTGTGTGTGAGATGATCTAAACAATGCAACACATTAATGGGTAAGGGCTTGGATATCAATCCTTCTTCAAATTAGTTGACAGAGGATGTCAATTCCATTATGAATGGGAAGAAGATGGAATAAGAGGAATTCTCTAGCCTAAGGAAGAGCAAAAAGCTCTTAAGACCTAAAACTAGGGCTTTGGAGAATTTCTGTGCTGGTCCTTCGCGATTATGAAGCTCAACTCTTATTTATAGAGTTTGCATTTTTTGTGTTCGCCGGTCGATCTATGCAACTGACTGGTCGACCGGTGGCTCCACAGATAAAGTTAATTTGAATTTCAAATCAACCGGTTAGATGAAAAGACCTACCGATCAACCCTTCGAGCCGCCGGTCAACCGGACACTTCTGTCGGTCTACCGGTAGCGCTCAAGAATTATAAAACTGACTTAGGGTTTTGAGCAATCCGATCGATCGGGATCCGACCGGATGCTCTGCCGGTCGACTGGACCATTTGGTCGGTTGACCAGGTACGTGTAGATCGCACAGACCAGCAATGGTCTGCTATGCAACCAGCACTAAGGACCGATCAGTTAGAGACCGACTGGTGGCCCTGTTCGGTTGGCCGAACAGGGCCAACCGGTGCCCCTGGGAATGCCTAATTTAATCCTTTCTATTGCCATCTTCCCAAGTTCCATCCACGAATGGTATCGACCATCCGTGGGCAATCTTTGGCTGTCCAGACTCGCATCCAGATGGCCAAAGACCGCGGAGTGTCCCTTAACTGGTAAGGTACTCCAAGGCTCCAAGCTCCCTTGAAACAAGTCAATATGCAATGAATAATGTGTTTCTAGGGGTTGTCTAGTGCACGTGTGTTTATACCTTTGGATAGAGGACCAATTCCGATAGATGCTTCGTTGTAGCTTGGTCTCATTGAATCCGCAACTCTTGATCTTCAATATACTCGGTTACAAATGCTCAAGGACTATGTCACAACATTGACAAACCTGGAGAATGTCTAGGAAAAAACCTATGACATTTACAATCTCCCACTTGTCAATTTGTGACAAAAACACCTATCCTAGTACGACACGCGTACTAGACCTTTATTAATTGAATAAAAATACACATTGCAACTCGATTCAACTCATAGACAAAAATTGAGATTCAAGAGACTTAATGACAATACAACTCTTTTTTAACTCACAGACCATGAGATGAGTCAATTGGCATGGCTTCATCAATCCAGATGATTTCTAACCAGCCCTGTGAGCTCCAAACTCCATGGATGAGTTCAACCAACCTTGGCTCCATCAAAACGGATGAGATCAAACCAAAAACAACCACAATGTGTTTGCTAGCTTGGGGTATTCAAACCCAAAAGGGATGAATTCAACCCACGGCAAACACGCACTAAGGTATACTCACCATTGTATACACATGGTGAAGTATAAAGGTTGGTTCCATATAATATGCAATAAAACCATAACAACCTTTAGTGACCTCTGGGGATGCATCAAATGATAATCAATACAATACACGATGCAGGATGACAAACATGATACATAGTAAGATTTAACTATAACCACAATGTATACTTGTACAAACCCCATTAGGCATCCTAATGCCCAAGTCCCAATGGGGGATCTGATTTGGAAAAGATGAGCATGCTGGCATGTGTATGCACCGTGTGAGTCTAACCAAGATATGCAATAGGCACAAGACTCACACAGACTGGAACAAGCATGTAGAAGATTTTACTATAGGCCATCGCATGCGAGTTCCGTACGCATACACACCAATGTGCCATCTTATCCAAATCAAGCAAAGACCATATTAAAGGAGGCATGAAAACATAAATATGATAAATGCAGGCAAGTATAAGCTATGACAAGAAATATAACTATCAAACCAAGCATAGCCTATACATGCCTAGGATGGACCCCATAAAAATAAGAATGGTGCACCGGTCCAACCAGGGCAGTGTGTAGACAAGAGCAACATATATGCATGAAAAATATCAAGTCTACACAAATACGGGCTAGTTTAGAACATGAGTGAGCAATAACGCCACAACAAGAGACTACCCACGAAGAGACCAGCATATGTAGACAAAAAATATATATCTGTAAAGAGCCATATAAAGTCTATACATGTCAAGGAAGTACTAAGAGAGGAAATAAGTCCCCGCTCAAAAGTACAACCAAAATCTCTTATCAGGCACAAAGATCAATACACATATTTACTCTAAGGCAAGATTGATCTAAGCATGTAAGTACAGACTACAGTAAATGATGAAGAAATCAAGGTTCAACTGCAGTCCATACGACCCAAGAATAGACTAAAGTACGGATATAACAATAAGACACACAGAGTCTATCCAAGAAGGCCAACATAAGTAGACAAAAGAAGGATATATCAATATGCGTTAACATATAGTCTACATGTGACATGATGTACAGAATAAGACATGAACATATAAAAGAGAGGACTGAATAATAGAGTGAGTTCTCACTTGATAAAATAAATTGGCCAAAACATGGTGGGGAGACATGCATAGTGAAGTGTATGTGTACAAATGCGTGCAGTTAGATATATTATTATTATTAGGATCAGAAATGCGCACAAAACAGAATATATATGGACCATATAGCTATATGGAAAGACAAATTCTGTAGGAGACATATACACCATGTTTTCACAACCACCACAAATACACAAACTCACACAAAATATAGCTATAAGGAACAAGTAGAGTTTATGCAAACAAGTGTAGATAGTATCAAAAATATAATAGTAAAAGCTTGAATACAATCTACAAAATTTGTACTAACCAAGTTGTACCATAAGAGAAACAAGACAACAGGATAAGAGTGTAACTACTCAAGCACACATCAATCTATGTTCTCAATCATAGTATAACCCAAGATGATAAAAAAAGAGAAGAAGACAACAATATAAGAGAATTACTTACAAGCGCAAGAGGGTCTAAATCTCAGAAGAGGGAATATGAATAGTGACTTAATTACATATAGCATCTTTTTTACAGCTTACATACCTGACAACGTGTAAGTTAACTCCTCTCAAATAATGACTTTTAATGTGTAGGGATTTGCATTTTTTGATGTATTTGGATGCATTTATGCTTTGATTAGACATGTTTAAAGTTTGGGGCAAAAAATCCATTAACATGGTTTTCCCACATTTCCCCTTGGTTTCCCCTTTTATCCCATGTCGGTGCCGACATGTCGCTCAGGCCACCTGGCGACATGCCAGGCTACATTGACATGGTGAACCTTGCTGGTGGAAACCCTAATGTGGAGAGGTGCCTGAATTGTCCTGTCGAAGTTTCTAGGGCAATGGAGAGCATCTTAGGGCTCCAAAAAAGAACATGAGGTTGCTATGCAGAGAGAAGCTCTTAGGGAGAAATTGGTAAGTGGATCATCTGTGGGGCGTGATATGGGAAAAACTATACATGTACATGATGATATGGTGGTGATGATGATGATAAGGTGATAAGGTGGAGGAGGTGATGACACCTATGGAAAGGGAGCAGTACGAGCCAACAGTCGGGCAATCCATTTATAGCATGCATGTGAGGGAGCATGCAAGAGGAATGGATATTGGTTGTACTCTTGGTAGGGATTGTGGTGGTGCTAGCAGGCATGGACATAGTTTGATGCATATCAGAATGTTAGAGAAGCTTTTAGTAAATTTGTCCGGAAGTCCAAGAAGCCTGTGAAGAAATCTAGGAGTCCTAACGTAGAGGAGATGTATCCCTCCATATGTAGAAATAGGGTTCCCAACAGCGTAGGCTGAAGGATGTTTGACATCCAAGAAAATGGGTAAAGTCTATTAAGCAAGCTATTGGTAAATGGTTCATCTACAACAATATTCAGTCAGATGTAGCAAACTATTCATACTATCAAGCGATGATTGATGAGATTGTTATGGCTGGACGGGATTAATGGTCCCATCCCATACGAGATCACATGTCTTATATTGGATCTTGGATCGAGTAGATATAGACTTATAGATTATTGATTATTGATATATTCCACTAGATATGAATATGTTCTTTGTGTTCTGTTAGTTTATATAATATATTGTAGTTTTTCTTCACATTTGATCAAGTTCTGAAAAGTTTCCATGCGCCTGTTTGTGTGTTGGTTTGTTTCCACGTTGATTAGGTTTTGTGTGTGGGTGTATGATATGAAAAACATGTTGATTTATCCTATTTTTAGTTTATTTTTGTATCTAAATGAATCTTGTGTTAGATATCCAACATTTTCTATACGTATCCATTGTATCCATATTTTTCCAGTGTTTCCATGTGTATCCCGTACGTATTTCCGTATGTATTTTTTTTTTGGACTTACCAATATGCTACTTCGATGTGATATTTTGAATAAGACGAGGAAAATGGAATCTATTTCCTATACAAATGATAGTGTGGGAAAAGCAATGGTAAATTGCAAACTAAGATATTCCAAAAAGTGACTACTTTCATTATCTTAGATGAATTATCAATGAATAGTAGGATATTCAAAAGATGCTGTTTATAGAATTAAAGCTGAATGGCTTAAGTGGAGCTTCTAGGGTGTCAGATGATTGTTGTATTTTGCTCATACTAAAAGGTAAATAAGACAGATATTAGCCTGTATGGTACATAATGTAGGAAATAAAGGAGCAACATATTTGTGGGATGAGTATAATTGATGCAAATATTTTTAGATTGTTGTGTGAAAAAACTATGAAAGATGAGGGATAAAATTTTTTGAGAGTCTAATTGTACCCCCAATAGGAGATGTGATAAATGTTAGTAGGCTATGATGGTTCGGGCATGCAAAACAGAGACCCAAGGAGACACTAGTCAGGAGGTGTGAGAGGGTGCATATTGAAGGATCAAAAGGGACTAAGGAAGATTGAAGAAGTTCCTGACAGAGTCGATAAAAAATGATATGGATGGACTTAATCTGATTGGAGATATGGCTCTAGATAGATTGAAATGGTAGAACATGAGCCGTTTTGTGCACCCCAAATAGTTGGAATAATGCATTTTGTTGTTGTATATATATATACAAACATAATTTTTACACATTTCTACGGGTTTTTTGGACTTGTGACGAGATTCCTTGTCTCTTGTTCTATGTATTATTATGGTCTAAGCTTTTTGTAGAGTTGTAAAGAGGCGAAAGGCAATTGCTTCTTAAAGAAGGGATTTTGTTGCATAGAGGTGTATTGGACATCACTAATTTATAGAGCGGTGAAAACTCTTATAGTGCCATTCATTCATAACTTTGTGTTGCCATATTTCTGAACTACTTCTTTGATGCATTGTCTTGTTTATGGATTAATGTCAAACAATTATCTTTCGAGATTGGTTTGGTGGAGTTAGTACATTGGGATGTAGGAGCTGTTTTCCTTCCATGTAGCCTTTCCTTTCTTTTACGGTGGGCTTTTGATTTATGTTATTATGAGATCTTGTTGATGAGTTTCTAGAGGATATTTCTTGATGCATAACAAGACAAACGTTGTATTAAGGAATAGTGAGAATGTACAATGGAAGCATCATCCCATACAAGGACTAGTTACCTAAAATATAAGACAGTAAAACAAAAATCACAACTAAGACTAAGGAAACAAAAGAGAACAAAAGTACACAGCCATCTCCATTCTCCCCAATTCACTCAACATCTCCTCTTATGGAATACTGGCAAAAAAGAATCTCTCGCCACACCTGTCTTTTCCAGTCTATCTGCCAGATTGTTTGCCATCCTTGGCACCTGGGAGAATGAAATTTTCATTCCGGACGCTAGAGACTGGGCCAATCTAACAAATTGATCAGTGTCCAATAACAAGAATGAGTGCTAGTCACTGAAGATATTACTGAAGTAGAGTGGTTCTCCACCTCCAAGAGGATATGGGTTGCTTATGAGAAGAAATTAATGTTATATGTATCACTTTGATCAAAATACCTTATCTAGTTTCTGATTCTGTTATTCATCTTTATTTTTATTCCCATCTTCTATGGCAAAATGAGTGGACAAATTCTGGAAGAAAGTTGTTGCAAGGATAATTAGTTTAAGCATTACCTAGTAAAATAGGTGAATATATCGCGTCAATAGTCTTAAGTCGGTCTACGGATTTGTCTACTTTTTGTCAAGTGGTTGTGGAGATGAAAATGTTTAGATGAATGTGGAAAAGCTAGAAAAGATAAGGTATAGGAGCGAATATTTTTGAGTGTCTAGTAGTGGCCCCTAAGGTGATAAGATAAAGGAAAGTAGGTTAAGCTGGATTGGGCATGTAAAATGGAGACCTAGGGAGGCGCCTATAAGAAGGTATGAGATGGTGCATGTTGAAGGATCTAAAACGGCTGGAGAAAGACCAAACAAGGACCTAGATGGAATCATTCAGTATTGATTTGGATGCAGATAATTTGATTGAAGATTTGGCTCTTGATATATTTGGACCACAAACATAATTCATGTTACTGACACTATTTAGTTTGGTTAAGGCAGTTTGTTGTTGATGGTTGTGGAAATTTGGTGAGGAATACAATGTTGGTAGTACAAGTAGTTACTTGGACAGCAATGTAGCATGCAGTAGTCATAGGTTGTCTTTGGAGATCATCGTGAAGTTAAATGAGGTATTCTAGAGTTGTTCAGACTTTGGGTGGTGTAGGATAGTATTATCTTAGTAGATCTTGGTGAGGGGAGGTTCCTATTGGGTACTGAATGGAGAGAAATTCCTTGTTAATTCTCTGGCACCTAAGATTTAGATACTGATGGTAATTGGGAAATGGAGTCTGTATCTTTGCCATAGTTCTTCCTTTATGCTGTTTCAAAGTAAATTTTAGTGGGATTGCAAGTGGAGATGGATTTGGAATGGATAAGGGGAGTTCTCAGTCTGGTCATTTTTGATGCATTACTTGGTGGGACTATAGGACTATCACATCCCAAACCTAGAGATCTCAATGGAGTCCCTACAGATTTGAAATATAACTCTCACCCCATATCCTTATGGGAGTGGATAAGCAATACATTATCAAACCATTGAATCAATTAAGATAATTATAAGATAAAGTTCTGGAAAATAATATCATTAAAATAATATCCAACCAAAACAATCATAACGGCGACAATAAAATAAAAATACTCAGTGGTGTGGTCAGCACACTCACAGTATACCGTGAGTTTGTCGATCTCACCAGATCTCCCAGAAATTATAATTTTTATATTTTAAGTTCTTTTTCACCAGAATTTTATCAAAACACAAACACAGGATTTAAATTCCGAACCAAACCAATAAATTTAAATTATAAGAACATCACTAACTCACCTTGATCTTGGTATGGTTTTCAAACCCAGAAAATTAGATCTTTTATCATGTTTTCCATTAAGAAGTAGTAGAAGAAAGAGATATATTATGTCATACTCAGTGAATATGACATATGCACCTAGTTCATATCGAAAATAAAGTTTAATCTGAATATTTACCTTGGTTGTTTAATGATGTTGCTTCTTCTTCCTCTTCAAGCTTGATCTTCTGCAAATTCCTTAAGCTTCAGCTGCTATACCTTTATTTTTCTTCTCTCTTAATTATTGATCCTACCATAGTGTAAGGGATCGGAAGGGGACAATCCCCGAGTCGGTTCCGATCCGAGACGAACCAAAAAAAAAAGGATCGTTCCAATCCCTGTTCGGATCGGGCGATCCAACTCGGGATCGGAACGATCCATGATTTTTTTTTTTAATTAAATGCGGCCGTCCGTCTCGGCCGATCCCGAGCCGGGAACCGAGTTTAAACACTATGGATCCTACGTCCAGCGCTAGTATACTTATAGTTTATGTTTTTAGTTTCCAAGGATCTAGGAATCCTTGTCTAAGTTGGATTATAAGTTAAATCTCTACCCTTAGATTAGATTGATTGGTTCCAACGAAATTCTAGCCTTTAATTTAAGTGTCCTAGTTGTAATAGATTAATCATTAGTTATTATCTAACTTAATTCCTTATTGGTTTAGGATTAGTTCTAATTCTCTAATTAATCCTAGCCATTAAAATAGATTAGTTGTTCCTACAAAATCGTAGCCACACATTATAACTTAAATAGTTATGATTGTGTGTGATGTACTTAGTTTCCTATAGTACAACCCACCAATCACAAACAGTCAAAGTCAAACCTGTAGCTAACTTACTAAAATTTTAAATTAACCCCTATATTTTTATTAATTACAAATTAACCCTATTATTTTAGTTTGGGTTATTACAAGGGCATGACCTGCAAAGTAGATATGGGAAGCTCCTAGTCCTTCCAATGCTTCCTTAGACAAGATTATTAGTTATCCAATTTTGTGGAAATCGACTGTACCTAATAGTTGTATCATGTAAAAGTCTTCAATGGAGTCACTGAATTTGCTTTTCCATTACTCTTTCATGTTGAGCATATAGACCCGTGTTTTTTAGTCGATTTATTGTGCTATTTACTATGCTGGAGAATGTAGCATCCTTAGAGCTGCAGGTCAAATATAAGTTGGTAGAGGCAATGTAGTTTGCTTTAGAAGTTGTGCCCTTGTGCTATTCTTTGTAACCAGTGGAAGGGGAATTAATGAGATTTCTGAACAATAGTAAACTTGAAAATACTTGTAGATTTAAGTGTTTAAGTTGCTGTTTAATTGGTACTGCACATCTAAAAATGTGAGGAGTTCATCCCTGTTTACATCCTGCTTTTTCTTCATTCTATAAGGACAACATTTTCTCTGTTTTTCAGTGATCCTGCTTTTCATCATTCTAGATGTCCAAATTTGAATTTTTTTTTCTTGCCTTTTTGCTAACCTCTTTTATATACTTCTTCAAGTATGTTAGGATTGTGTCATTTTTGTTGAAAGGCAAGAAGAAATCCCCATGTACACAACAAGTGACACAATATTTATTAAAAATTCCCTTCATTTATATTTCTATTGTTTATATTCTTTATAATAAATAATCTCTTGTATAACACTCTTCTTTATATTTATGCAAAAAGAAGGGAAGCATTTGTTGACTATACTTGCTAAAAGAAGAAATATGCTTTACACAAAATATGATAATTACATTTTTATAGTACAAGGCATTAGAAAGGACATTTGGTTCAAAGATCTCTAAAGAAGTTACTTTGGGTGTTTGAAGTTGGGTATAGATATATTTTTTGATAATGGGTATAGAAATATTATTATGTTGGAGAAGTAGAATTTGGCCGACAGTTTTCTGATGTGTCTCCCATGTTTAATTACCTGGCCAGGCATGTTTTTATCTGTCACGTAGATCAATGACATGGCTGATTCAGACTGTCCACTCGACAGGGAACTCTTTAGATAGGCAACACAGACACTCCTTTCAACCATTTAGCCATGAATATATTTATATAGGATTTTTCAAATATAGTGCTCTATGTAGAAAGATATTAGATTTATGAAGTACTTTTTTTGCCATGTGGCAGAGGTCTTTGAGGGTGAAACTTTTTATGTGAAGTGGGGTCACGTGTATCTACAAGTAGACAGGTGGGGTTTGCCAAATCATATGCCATGTGTGAAATCTGTATTTCACTGGGGTTCTTAATCTGATGTATTTCACTAGTCAAGTCAGCCCCATACCATATCACAAACTTGGGAAATAAAACATTAGAAACTAAAGAAAATCAAATTAAATTCAGGTTATTAATATATCAGATTGACCCCGATTCTGGGAGCAAATTACAGTAGTAAAACCATGCTATCAGCTTAAATGAATTTGTTGAGTTTAATTACCATTCAGATTTTTTTATTTTTTTTAACTTTCTCCCCTGTTTCTTCAATAATGCGAGCAAGTCTCTCTTGCTGGATCCCTTGTTGATAATCAGTTATTAAGTTGAGTTGGCACCTCTTCTTGCCTGGTGTTACTGTTGAGTTAGCATTGAAAAATTCTCCATGATCTCCAATTTATGTACCAAGCTTATCCCTTGGATTTCCAGTAGGATCCGTTTTCTCTTTTTTGTTTCTTTTGTTTTTTGGAATACTAGTGTAATTTGTGCTTCTTCATTTATCCGCTCTTTAAGAAATAAGATGATATTTTCCAGGAACCATTGGACCCTTTTTCCCTTGTTGCTGATGAACTTTCACTTCTTGCTAATAGGTTGCGGTCAATGGTGGTTGCAGAGGTATTTGGTTATATTTATTTTATTTATTTTGGTACCTTGTGGCTAAGTTTTGGTCTTAATTCTCAAATACTTATTTTTGGCTATAAGAGTAAAGATAATGACTGATTAATATCGGACTTCACTTCATGTAGGTCCCTAAGCTCGCCTCGGCTGCTGAGTATTTCTTCAAGATGGGGGTAGAAGGAAAGAGATTTCGTCCTACTGTAAGAGATAATAATTCTACTTATTGAGGTTTTAAGTCAAATTCAGACGTGATTTTATTTAGCACCTTATTTCTGATTGTTGTATTTGCTTAGACTTTGTGTTTGGATCTTTACTTCTCTCATTGTCACGAGGTAATCATTTTCATCAATCAATAATACAACTGTATCTCCGATCAAATATGCTGTTTGTTGCTTATGCTAATAGTTTCCTCACTCCCAGTATCTACAAAATAATAGATAAAAAAAAAAAAAAAAATTCATCCGATGTAGCTGTAGTTGTATTAAGATCTCTAGTTGTGAAAGAGAAAGGCTTGAGAAGGTAGAAAGGAAGAGCGGATAGGGGAGAGCAAGATAATGATATCTCTTCCTCTCTCTTTACCAGTGACCTTGATGACTTGACTGATCAGCTTAGTACCCTCCGTGGGAGCTTCTTCTTTTTTGTTGCTGCTCCGTGGTTCTTCTTCTACTTGCTTTTCAAGCTTCTTCTTCATCTTCTTCATTGGTTGCTTCTCTTTATTTGAAGTGAACTATGCAAGAGGAGCTTGAGATTATGTTACTTTGTTTTCATCATCACTTGTTGTACCATTTCTTTAAAAAACTCCATCGTACATCTCCCTTCCTTCTTTGCCATTGTAGTAACTTGTTCCTCATCCCCCTCTTTTCTCCACCCTGTTTAACCCATCCAGCCGCCCAAAATCCTACCATCTCCTCTTCCTTTTGTATCTATTTATTTGATTCTCTCTCCTATGCCATTTTCTTCCTAGCCTCCTCCCTCTTTTCCACCTCTTTCACCCCTTTGTTCCCCACCTTTTTTGCGAGACTTTGCAACCCTCAGTCGAGCCTTCAGAACCCTCATGTTGCAGTGTTTTCTCGTTCTATTCCCCTTCGCTCAACCTGGGTGTGATGGTTGGGAGTCTATATAGTAACACCAGGAATCGAAAAATCTATTTCTCAATAGAGGCTAAGAGTGGTTGCAGCGAAAAGTAGTTACTAAGATCTCAGAGATGAGGAGGCAGGAGTTGCTTCTTGCTCCTTAATGACATTAGTCTGATATGGTTTTGAAAGCTATTTCCATGGTTGTAGATGAAAGGGATAATCCTATCCCCTGTTTTGAGAAAAAATAATCTCTTGATAATAGAATTGGGATACTTGAGATTAAAGCCAACCAAAGGGGAGATATCTTAGGATTTCAGTCATTTCAGTAGTAAAAACTTTTAGGGTATTTGTATCAAAAGGGAAGGTCAGGTTTGGGCTCCTTTTGCAAATTATTTATCCAGATGGAGCTATAATATAGATCACAAAGTATTGTTCCCGGAGTGCCATGCCAATCTTCTTCAGTCCAATCGACTTCAAGTGAACATCCTTTAGTCAGGATGCCGAGAATTGCAGTGGACCCTGTTAGACCCTGTTAGAGAACTCCGTAGTGTGCTCATCTGTTCACAGTGAGACTAAAAGCTTATATAGGATCTCTTTATTGCCTGGGGTGAGGCTTTTCTCGAAACTTCAAGCACTTTGGTTTGCACCGTCAGGACTAAATGGAAACTATACAAGCATGTGCTCCTTCCCAGTGAAATGTAAGTCATGCAAACTATACGAGCACATGCTCCATCCCAGTGAAATGTAAGTCCGCGATGAAGGTTATTAAATGGTCCAACAAACATGAAGTTCAAATCACCTATTCAGAGGAATCAACAAGGTTCGTGGATACATAGTTTTGGTTGCCTCCCAATTTCTAGGTTGAATCAATTTCTTAAGAGAGAAGTCTCTGTGGTGGATTGATGCAAATTGACACTAATACCATGAAAGGGAAGCCCTTAGAAGTTGCAAAAATTAAAGTTAAACAAGATAACCCTCTTAAGATTCTTCGTGTGTTGGTAATTACAATAGATGCTGACAGTTTCATGGTTAAGCTAGAGGGTTTACTGGAGATGGGAGGTTTGCAATTGATAGCTTTGGCCAAAAAATGGTAGTCTTGGAGAGAGCTTGAAGACGATGATGTGGCGAGAGCCAGGCCAGGTATCAATCTTTGAACAACACTTGGGAGAAGAATGTCAAATAGGGTGTCCATGCATGCAAGGGTCTTTCTTGAATAGGCTAGACATTTATGGTAGTGTCAGAAAATGAGGGGATAATTAACGTACATAGAGTACTGTCAAATGACAACTTAAATTCAAATGAGTCTCGTACCGATCCGTGGAGGTTTGATCATCATATTTGTCTAGCGAGATTTTTTGGACAGGGCATGTACGTCACTTTCCTTCATGCTCCTCAGTTAGCAAATGTCTATGCGGATACTTTAGCTAGAAGGGGAGTGGACGAAGAAGTCTTTGTGGCGAGAAGTGACATTGATGAGTTTCTTAAGGAGATTCGATGATTATTGGGGGAACTTCTTGGTCCCTCCTCTCTTCTCCCTTTAGGTAAATTGTTTTGTTTCATTATGTTTATGTTGCTTTGTATATTTTTTTTGACTGCTTTCGGTCACATTTTGTGATCTTTGTATATTTTTCCCTTATGATGATTAATGAAATTGTTGTTAATTATCAAAAAAGAAAAATAAATCAACCCCTTCAACTAAATATGGCCTTCTGTGCACGGCCTAGATTTCCTACTTGTAACAATGATAACAAATCCCGCCAATGCTTTGGGCTAGAAGCCCAAAGTCTCATGGGCGCAGAAGGGTACGAAGTGGGCTTGCCTTTGGGGAGTTTTGAGCAATCCCAAAACAAGACAATCGATGGGGAAACAGGACCAGACTAGGCCCATCTCACATTCTGAGTGAGTGGAGGTTTGATAACGTCGATAGGCCGCCCAGTGGTAATAACCACCCAAGTATGTTTCCCATGATTAGTTGCAGACTGCATTAAAATCCATCTGGAACCCTTATTCTCCACAAGAATTGAAAAATGACAGTTTGCAGCGTAGTATGTTCCCCACCCCCGAGATGATTGGGCTGGATGGGATTGGTTAGCGCTTTTTGTATATAGTATGTTCAGTAGGTCTTTGTAGTAGTGTCCTATTTCTTTCTCTTTTGCTTTCGGCAATTGTTACATTGCCATTGTGTATCTTTGTACCTCTTCTTTGATCCTTAATACTTTGTGGTTATTGATCAAAAAAAAAAAAAAAAATACAATCAAACCATAATGATGATTCAAAGGAAGTTAAAATTCAGGTTTTCTAAGCTGCCTGTGGGAAATAGAGTGGTAGTAAATTCACATGAGCAATGCGAACGAACATGGAGCAAATATATATTTTTTATCGGTAAAAGTGATTATATATTGACTATAGTATAATCTCTACAAATTTACAATTCATTAAATAAAATGTTTCCCTATGAAAATGACTACTCGTATATCCCAAAAAAATCCCCACTTGCAATTAAATTCTTCAAACTTCATTTCATCAAAAACTTCATGGTTGGATGCCCAAAAAAAGATCAAGGATATGGCCAAATCAGCAACTCTTTGGACTGGAGCCTCCTTTCCTTAAAAAATCCTGCTGTTCCGCTCCCTCCAGATCGTCCAGAAAATAGCTGCCGGGCATAAGTTCCAAAGAATAACACTCCTTCCAAACATGGAGCAAATATATTCAAGGTTGATCAACTGAGTCTGGTGCTTAGAGGTATTGTAATGGAGGAGAAAGAAAGGGGTGAGAGCCAAGGCTCACTTATACGCTTCGTACAGTTGGCTTTGGCCCTTCTGGTGATATAATATGGAGCAAATATATTCAAGGTTGATCAACTGAGTCTGTGCTTAGAGGTACTGTAATGGAGGAGAAAGAGAGGGGTGAGAGCCAAGGCTCACTTATACGCTTCATACAGTTGGCTTTGGCCCCTCTGGTGATATAATAGAGGGTTTGCGTTGCTAGGTTGCTGATCCCCCAACGTCATCAGAATCTAGGGGGGAGGAGATTGAGATAACAGATGGATATATTTTGTACAGGTTTCTTTCTTTTGTTTTTCTTCTTTCTAATTCCTGTCTTTATGTAATTTATTTTGATGTTCTTTTTTGCTTTTGAATCACACATCGTGATTCATAGTTTTATCTGTACTTTTTTTTGATGATTAATGAAATTGTTGTTAATGATCAACAAAAAAAAAGTGTTCGAGATGAAGAAGGGTATAAGGAGGATATTTTTGAGGTTATGGACACAGGCTGATCGTCCGAAATTAATAGCCAGAAGTGGGGGAAAACACCTGACAACCTGACAATAGAAGGAATTGCAAAGAGCAGTCTTGAGGGGTTTCATGCACAAGATCTTCGTGTGATGGGGGAGGTCAATGCCTTCGTCCTCTTTACATACGGACATACGACATTTGAGACTGTGAACTTGGTAAGGTGGAACTTCCCAGGCGTTACTATTCCTTCAAGCATAGTGATTGAACCTTTTCAGCTTATTCTTCCACCTTCCAGACATCACTATCCCCTGTTAAGCGTGATATTGCCAAATCAAGATATGTCCTATGTGTTAATACGTTACATGGTTTCAGTTCTGTATAATTTTGCTAGCTATATTTGTTGTGTGCCTACAAATACTGAAGGCTCTATTGGCAACGAGGTGCCTAAGTATTTGCTTAATAAGTTTGCTATAGTTCTAGGATAACATAATTCTAAGGTCAAGGCATTGCAAGAGCAAACCAATGGGGAGATGTTATTGGGAGATAAAGATCTAAAAGACACCCTTTGATGAATGAGATAGGGTGGAATATATAGCTAATCTGTTCATAGTGATGGGAATCAGGTGACTCTTGGAGGCGGATAATATTTTAGAAAGTTAAGAGAAGTCAATGGCAGTGGTAGCTCCTCTATGTCTAGGGAACTCCATAAACTTGAATGGAGTTTGTAGTGTAAAAGAGCAGATTTTGTGGGAAAGCTCATGAGGGGGTGTCTCATAGTGGTCAATGAGGAATTTGTCATGGAACATTAGAGGGCTAGGGGGTCCTTCAAAGAAAACTATTAAAGACCTTTATCTTAGGATAAAGCCGAGCATATTGGTCATCCAAGAGACCAAGAGGGAATCATTAGGGATTGGGATTATCAAGAAGATTTGGAGAGGTTATAACAAAAAGTGGGTTTTCTTTCTTCTTGTGGAGCCTCAGGGGGTATATTTGATCGTATAGAATGTTGACAAGAGTGATAGGGGGTGAGGTGGTGTAGGGAGATTCTTGCTATTCGTTTTCCATTCAATTTTAAAACTTTAGTGGCAATTTTGAGTGGAAGCTCATTGTTATTATGGTCCTAACGGACGTAGGAAAAAGTGAAGTTTTCTGGGAAGAATTGAAAGGTATCCATGATGTGAGAGCTGGTGCATAGTGTCTTGTAGGGGATTTTAATGTGACTGAGATATGTGGATGGACACAATAGGGTTTGTGCACACGAAGCATAGTGATCTAAAGATAATTATCCTTTGTTTGAGGGGTTAAACTTCACTTGGTCAAAAACATGCAGGACAATGCCCTGTGATGCAGGTTGAATAGATCTCTCTTGTCGATTGAATATGATACACACTATTGCATGAGCTCTCAGTTGTCCCTTTAGATCTTTGTCTTATCCTTTTGACATTCGTGGACCTTCCCCCTTTTTATTCGCGAACACGTGGCTTACTCATCAATCATGTGTGAAGTCGACAAAGAAGTGGTGGTGGAGAGGAATGTAGAGGGGTGCAGGTAGGTTGGATAGATATTTATGAAATATCTCAAATTTATTAAAAGAAAAAAAATGAATGTAAAAGGGATATGATTGGGTCCTTGCACATAAGGAAAAATGTCTTACTGGAGGAAATTCAGGTTTTAGATAATTGGTAACAAGTGAGGGCACTATCAGGGGAAAATGCAGAGTTGAGAACTAAGGAACTTTCCTTATGTGCACAAGGAAATGAAAACTCAGAGTGGAGCTTTACTTATGTGCACAAGGAAATGAGAACTCAGAATTCTTTCACAAATTGGTAAATGAGAGGCCGAGATCAATTTCATGCATGATGTGAATGGTCAAATCATTGATGATCTTGACAGTATGGTTGAGGCTTTGACAACATAATATTCGAGACTCTATGGTTCATAACAGAAATTGAGGTTCAATGTTTCTATTTGGGGGTAAAAAAGTCTCCTAGGATCAGGTTGAGTGGCTAAAAGACCATTTGATGAGCAGGAGATCGAAAAAGCGGTTTGGGAGATGGAAAGTGATAAAGCTCCAAGTTTGGAGCATTTTACAATGGCATTTTTCAGGACTCTTGGGAAGTTGTTTGATTTATTGGAGGTGTTTTAGGAGTTCTTTGATGATGATGAACAAAATATCCGATACTACATTTTTGGTGTTGATTACAAAAAAGCATGGAGCCAGGGAAATTAAAGACTTTTGACCAATCAGTTTGATAGCTAGTTTTTACGAGATTATCTCTTAGGTGTTGTCTTTGTGACTTAAAGTGATTTTCCTTGTAGTCTCTGAATATCTAAGTGCATTCATTGGTTGTAGACAAATCCTTGATAGTGCTTTGATTGCTAATTAGATTGTGGAGGAAAGAACCAGATTTCCAAAATGGACTTGGAGAAAGCATATGATAGGATTGAGTGGGAATTTTTGGATGTGGTGTGCTGGGACCTGTTGGTGTAATTTTTTTTTGATGAATGACCCGTTGATGTAATTGGATAAGGGTTGTCTCAAGAATGTATCTTTTTCCTACATCCTGAATGGTAGTGTAAGGTTGTAAATGTCATAATCGTAACACGTCGCTGACATGGTGGAAAAAAAGAAAAAAGTAAAAAAAAAGGGTGAAAATAGAATTTTGTTTTTAATTAAACTTTGTAGAAATCTAACTTGGAACTAAATACATTTAAATGACCCAAAATATGACAAAAACAATCCATATATATAATGATTGGCATATATTTGGGGGAACGAGGTTGTGTATTAGCATGGGGGATAATGGAGAAATCATTCTATAATGATAGCCTAAATAAGACATAAATGTATCTAAATACACCAAAAGTAATATTTAGGCTATTATTACATTGAACGTGGTTCCATCATACCATGGCTTAGGCTAATATTGTCACTACATAGAGATGATGCAGTATGGGTAGTATAGGGCTGGTGGGGTGATGAGGAGGATGTTGAGCCGGGACATCACTCTTTATGGGTGTGATGTACTGATGCCTCCTCATTGTATTTGCTCATTTCATTCAATCCTATTACGCCATTTGGGAAATTTTATTGTGTTTAGTGTATTTAGATATGTTTGTCTTATTTAGACGATTATTGTGCATGATTTTTCCAACTTTTCCATGTCGGTATGCAATCGTGCCTCCCCAAATATGTCATTCGCTATATATGCCTTTTCTTTAGTCATATTTTGGTTATTTCAAATTTAGCTCTAAATTAGACCTGTACAAAGTTTGATGAAAAAACCCCTTATTCTTCCCCTATTCTCACTTTTTCATTTTTGTTAAAGTATTTTTTCACATGTCCTCCATATGTTGCTGACATGTCGCTGTGGTGTGGGCGACACGATGTATAGGCATAAGTCGCTTTAGTGAATATGTTCATCCATGTCACCCAAATGTCGCATACATGTTGCAACGTGGCACAACATTTGACAACATGGCGGAAAAAAATGGTAAAGCGGTTCTACCTATATATCGTGTTGCCCACATCAAAAATAGCGGCATGTTGCGGCATTTAAAACATTGGTTCAAGGGCACTTCTCATCTTTTAGAGGATTGTGTCAAGGAGAGCAATTATCTCTCTTTTTGTTCACTGATTGGGGGATACTCTTTGTTGTTTCCTTAAGAAAGCCTTTGTATTAGGTTTGATCTCGAGATTTAAGTTGGTAGGAATCACACCTACAATTTGTGGATGATGCAATCCTTTTTTTTTTTTTTTTTTTTATGCTGATGAGGTACAAGTGTATTGGATCAAATCAATAATGAGATGTTTTGAGATGATCTTTGGCTTGAGAATCAACGTGGAGAAAAGCAGCTTGGTGGGAATTCATATGGAGTGATAGACTTCATTCTTTTGCTGGGATGTTGATTATTGGGATGCAGGGCTAATGCTTGGCCTCTGTGGTACTTAGGACTTCCCCTTGGTGATAATTCCTGGTCTTTTTTTTTCTCCCTATAATTGAGAAATTGGAAAGTAGACTGGCAATTTGGAAGAGGAATTACCTCCCCATACGGGATAGGATTATCAGGTTTCTCTGGCCAACCTTCCGACTTATTACCTTTCATTGTTTAGGATCCTTGCGATGGTAGCAAATGCGATTAAGAAAATTTGGAGGGACTTTGGAAAGGCATGGGTTTCATGAAAGACTATCTTGTTAAATGAGAAGTGGTGTGCAGAAGCAAGACAAAGGGAGGAATCAACCTGGTAATTTGTCGGCTCAGAATTTGGCACTTGTGGGACAATGGTTATGGTGACAATGCGGATAAAAGCTCATTGCCGATAAAGGTAATCTCTAGGAAATATGATTTGTATGAGAATAGGTGGGACACTAACACTCATACAAGAACATATAGTGCAAGTCCTTGGAAGGCCATATTGGTCTTACTCCATTATTTAAGCTTGTTCGGTTTTGTGTTGGGACTTGGGAGTGGGTCTCATGTTCTTTTTTCGTAGGATTTATGGTGAGGTGAGTTTACTTTGTCATCCCGGTTCGCTTGTATTTTTTCATTTGTTTAAAATAAACTCTTTTGTTCCTGATATTCTTTCCTAGTCCCAATAGGGATAGCTTGGAATCTTGAATTTAGATGAGATCCAAGACCCACACAATTAGGATCTTTGAAATCTTGAATTATGTTT